>OY763887.1:3752133-4059633 GCA_963667165.1 Barbarea vulgaris
AATGAATGTCCACTACATTTTTTGTTATAAATTTTCCACTTACTTTTCTAAAATAAATATCAAATTATTGTGTTGTAGGGAATGGCTGATTTCATAAATGAGATGGTGACACTGATGGCTCAAACTCAATCTACGGTAAAAAAAAATCATTACTTCATTACTTTTTTTGAGCAAATAATTACTATTAATACTAACTATTATAACGTTGGTATATAATGAAGCAGGGAGACGAAACTTTGGAAGAATTTGAAGAGTTGTTTGAAGAATTGTTGAAGGATGATGTGAAGCAATTCAAAACTCGTTCATTTTCATCTTCGCCTGCGTCAAATAATGGCACGTCTACTTCGGTTCATAGCGACGATTTATTAAATGATGTTCCGAACAAAAGTATCGTTGACAACTACTCTTGTATAAGTTCTAGCTAGTAGTGACTAGCTAGTGAGGTATTTAGTTTATACTTTTATCTGTAATATTAAAAAGAAACCCTCTAAAAATGAGAATGAATTTTGTAAGATTTATATTAGACTTATTTGTGAAACCAATGTTGACCATTGATGTTTTAATAAAGGTAGGTGGTCCACCGATCGACGAGATTCCGGGTTGGCAATAGAAGATCTAAGAAGTATAGAGCACACAAATCTCTTACCATTTTTGTTTGTTTGTTTGGAACGTCATATATTTTATGTTTGTTGTCGTCTTACAAATATATGGTATGTAAAATTTTGTAATATACTACTGTGATCAAACTTCTAGGTCGTTTGAATCTCATTTTTGAGTTATGAAAGGGTTCGAGTGAGATACTTGTGGACTACTCATTGTATTAATCACTAGCAATAAATCGAACAAACGATACAGTTGTGCCTCATAACTCCATTAAAAGGTAGAAAAAAATTCCACTAAAAAAGAAAGAAAACGTATAAGGTATTGTACAATATTGGTTCTCATGTAAAGAGCTATCAAATCCTGAAAATTGGAATAACAAAAACTGATATACCCTTAGATTAAACTAGACTCTAGAGAAGCCCTACGAAATCTTTCTAACACGGCCCAAGGAAAAACACTGAAGTTTACTATTCATATTTGATATGATGAAATTTCGGATATTTAAAACTTATGGATCTCCATGAATTCTTGTATTTGATAATTTCTTATTTTAGTAATCTATTGGAAATAGTAAGTTTCTTAGCTGTGAGGAATATGATATTTAGGAATCGTTTGGGAAGTGGGACCGAAAGACAAAGGTACTGACAAGTTGTTTTTGTTTTTTTTTTTTTTCCAAATCTCCACTATCTTCTCAAACCAACGACTGCGAGACTTTTCTTCTCTTTTTTTTTTTTTTTTTTTTTTTTTTTTTTTTTTTTTTGTCTGTTTCGTTTGAAAAAGAGAAATATATAATTGTATAGAAACTACAAATCATGGTATCCACTATCCACTACTCTTTAACTTTTATATGGTAAACGAAATTACAAGTTGGACGAAATTACAAATAAATGTGCTTTTTTCACCAAGTTGAGAATAATTAGTGGTCTTTAATTGACCGAATCTGAAATTACAAGTTGGACGAAATTAGAAATAAATGTGGTTTTGTGACCAAGTTGAGAATAATTAGTGGTCTTTACACCGAATCTGGTCCATTACTTTTTAATTGACATATAGGTTTCTTCAACTTGTAAAAACGTCTTTATCAAACAAACTTGTAAAAACGCTGCTCATTTTTTTTCCATTTAATTTCGTAATTAAACAAAAATGATATCCTTATAATTTTATAATACATTTTTGTTATCATTATAGTTTTCTGATTTTTTTTGTTTATTTTGAAATTATGAATTTATTTATGCTGGGAAGTAGTAATCCGGCCATATCATGCTGATACACAAAAAAGAAGATATTAAAAAAAGAGGAGAAGAATAAGAAATTGATCGTGCACGACCAAAAACAAAACAATTTTGTAGTGTAACAAAAATAAGGGCAAGGTCGAATATGTCCAATCTAAAATGGGCACTTAAGGCCCATTAATCTTTCCTCATTTATTACATAGTGTGTCCTATTGCTTAATGGCTTGCCTAATGCTGCTTTACTGGTTTCGGGCCTGGCTTGGATTTTTTTTTGTTCATCAAATTCCACATTGCTTCTAATCAATAAGAGAAATTTATGGTAACGAACATGTTCTTTCAAGACAATTTGATTTTTTTTTTTCTTTTAAATATTTCGGTATCTAGATTTATGCACCAACATCTTAAAATTTTCAACACGCAAAACTTTTACTTCACTAAACTCGGTTGGAAATGCCGACCATTCTTTTGGTCTGGAAACCATTTGAAGCAAAACCGATGAATCCATTAAAATATAAATAAAAAACATAACCGATTATGTCTTTTCAGACAGCTCAAAGCCTTTATAATATCAAACCATGTTGATATAATTTAAGAAAATAGATATGGTTCCATAAAATACGTTCGTACGGAACCCGTGTCATATAGTGTTAATTAAGAAGATGTTGCTGATCTAATTTGATGATTAAAAATCATAACAAAATTGAGGGAAAAAGAAATCATAACAAACACCTGATGTGGCCATGTGGTATTGTTGGCAACCCCAAAACATCCAAACATTGGTTCGTTGCCAAACTAAACCGATAATTAATAGATTAGGTACAATGCATTAATAACATTTAATGAAATTAATGCTACATTAGGGTTTGATTGGTAGAAACACAGTTGCATGCCAGCATTTATGTGTTTTGTAGTTGAACATGTTCGCATAACATTCGACATCTCATTTCACCCCAACTGTGATTCATCAACAAAACTAATCATACCTTATTTCTTTCATTTGAATTAAAATTTGTTTTCTTTCGAATCTTCTCCTATTGGATGTAATTTTGTTTTTTTTTTAATCAAACAATAAATTTAACATTCCAAAAATGGTAACCCGATGGATATATTACTTAGAATTTTTGTACAAACAAAATGTTTTTAATAGTAATTTAAAATGAACTATAGTACTATTTTGAAACTCTTAATTACAAGTGCTAAGTTATTTTTAGTTTTGTGCCAACGTCCTCTGTGAGAAAAATATTTACCGTTAAATTAGCTAAGCCTAGTCACTAGTGCCTTGACTTCAACCAATTTAATTACGAGATTACCCTCATCCTTAGAAGTTGTTACCAATCAAAACCGGTTATTGTTACAGTGCAATATGCTCTAAAATGGGTTTGATTTGAATGGCTTCGGTTCAGAATCTTTAAACCGGTATCGTTACAGTTCAATATGCTCTAAAATGGGTTTGATTTGAATGGCTTCGGTTCAGAATCTTTAAACCGGTGAATGGAGTCGTCTAGAGGGTAATTTGGTAAAATCGAAACTAAGGTGGTATCTTTTTTTTTTTTTTTTTTTTTTTTTTTTTTTTTTTTCTGACTAATGGAGGCTTTGGCTTTATTTCCTAAACCAAGACGACATTCGACGAAAAAGAAGCTGTCTGAATTAGGAAACTCTCTCACACTCTCTCCACATTTTTTTCTCTTTGTCTAGAGACAGTGTCTGTTGTACATTCATAAAGAGAGAGAGAGTGTGAGTGTGTTTGAGTTCGAGCTTTGATATAAAGAGACAGAGCAAAATCTATTGCGGTGGGAGAATAAAAAGAAGATAGATTTGCATTTTTTGAGCTAAACCAATAGTGAAGTGACGACAAATACTCTTGACTTTCTTAGGGTTTCTTCTTCTTCTTCTTCTTCTTCTTCTTCTTCTCTCTCGACTTAGATGAGCTTCGATTAAAGCTAAAGTCTTGAGAAATACTGGGAATTGACAAGTGCCCTGTTCAATGCTGGATTGAAAAGGAGGGATCTTGGTATGTTCTTTGTGGGAAACCTGCATTTTTCTTGTGTGGATTTTGCATGGTTTTAGGTTTCTGAGCTTTGTGTGTGTTTTGTTTTCCGGATTTATCTTACAGTAAGAGTTTTCAAGTTGGGATTTTTATGGTGATGGTCTTTTTAGTATTGAGATCAGATCTGAGCAGTTGACTAGATCCTCGATTTCTCTGTTTTGCGATTCTTATTTAGTTCAGAAGCTGTTTTTTTTCCCCGGCGGATTCATTGTTCCTGATTGAAGTTATATAATTTCATTCATCTTTTACTTTTTTAAAATTGTTAGCAAGTTGGCGTTTTTAATCTCTGGATAACAGTTTCTATTATTGTTTCCTCAGGTTTATTGGCATTGATTTGAGATTGTTCAGTTGAATTCTGTTAAAACCTCAGTGACATTCTTGTGAAAAATGAGGTCAGATACGGTTCTTGATTATGCGGTATTCGAATTGTCGCCAAAGCATTCACGGTGAGCTTATATGTTTCACTTCAGGTGATACTGATTTCTAGTTTGTTCTCTATAATAAAAAAAAAATGTGTGTTAACTTTTGACAGATGTGAACTGTTTGTATCAAGCAATGAAGAGACAGAGAAGTTAGCTTCAGGGTTGATACAACCATTTGTGAATCATTTAAGAGTTCTTGAAGCACAAGCTTCGCCCGTTGCTCAATCTTCTATTAGATTGGAGGTGGAGAAAAGCAACACTTGGTTCACTAAAAATACATTAGAGAGGTTTTTATCAGAGAATTCAATATCATTTTGGTTTCTTTTTGCTTCTTTTTTAATAACATTTTTGTTTCAAATGTTGTCTTTCAGATTTGTTCAATATGTTAATGGTCCAGAAGCTCTGGAAAAAGTCAATACATATTATTCCGAGATGTCGCAGTTGGAAGCAGCTCGGACATTATATTCACAGGTTAAAAAACATTTCTTTTGAAACTTGACTTCTATTGTCATTCTTGACCAACCTTTCTTAAATATGTGTTTGTCTTATTTTGTTCTTAAAGAGGAGTGAAGATTCAAAGTTTGGTGCTTCAGGTGTGTTTGATTCAACTGTTGTTACTCTGCTCGTATTTTTTTTTTGGTTCTTTTTGCAATTCCGGAGGATCTTGATTCTTGAATATCAATTTGAATTATATTTCCTTCCGTTTCAGATGATGGAGCCGCAGCAGATGCAACAAAGTAAAAAGCCTTTCTGCTTTTTATGTTAGTTGTGTGTTAAAAGTGTTTTATTGATTTACTTTTTCTTCTCTATATTCAGAAAGGAGCTCTTAAGGGCTATAGACTTAAGACTTGAAGCTATTAAGAAGGACTTAACTACATCCATTTCTCATGCATCAGCTAGCGGTTTCGATCCTCATACTGTTTCCGAACTCCAACAGTTTGCTGATAGATTTGGTGCACATCATTTGGGGTAAGATTTTTATTGTTTTCTATCTGTCATTTGACTAAACCTTTCTTTTCATGTTTTGTTGTTTGATTGATTGAAATATTTCTGTCAGTGAAGCATGCAGCAAATATATCTCACTATGGAAAAAAAGACCAGATTTGATCGATATGAAGCAGTCAAATCACCTGGCTGGTGTTCACAATGTCACAATCGGAAAAGATAGCACGCGGCAGAAGCATGATGCAGTAAACAAACCAGAACATCAAATTCAACAGTGTGCTACGACAAGTACCAAAAGGAACGAAGAGGAGAAAAATGATGAGGCTGTGGATGTAACCTCTTCTACAGTTAAGACTAGCCAACTCACAAGACGACTCAGTGTACAGGATAGGATTAACCTCTTTGAAAACAAACAGAAGGAAAACTCAAACTCTGCAGGAAGCAAACCTGTAGCTGTTACTAAATCCACAGAGCTGAGGAGACTCTCCTCGGATCTTGCTTTCTCTGAGAAATCTGTCCTGAGAAGAAGCAGTATTGTGAGTGACATGAGCATTGATTTGGCATCAGAAAAGAAGTTGGAGAGTTTCACAGGAGGTTCCTCTTCTACTCCTTCGTCTGTTCCTTCTACCATAGCTCTAACGGATTCTAATGAAAGTGGTAAAAAGGGCGATGAGGTCAAATATGAGCTGAAGAATGATTCCGAAAAAGTTGTTGATGAAGCTTCTCGAGACAGCGTCATAAGTTCCAAATCTGTCACTGACAAGACTTTGGTTTCCGGAGTTGAAGCAACTTCTGATGCTCAGTCCAGATCAGTCATTGATTCAAATAACTCTTCTGCTTCACAAAACCAGGCTGATAGTTGTGTTGATAGGCTAAGGAATGTCATGAGTGATGCTAAATCCAAACAGAGAGAGGAGGGTTATGAACTCAAAGCCAACAATGTACCACAGTCATCGGCCATGTTTCCTTCTCGTCATACACGATCTCGGTCAGCCCATATCGAAGCTGGGTTTCAGGAGGATTTGGCTTCTCAACCGCAGTTTAGATCTTCTGTTGGCAGAATCAAGAAGAAAGAAGTGGTTCCATCAAATGAACAACCAGTGTTACCTCAGAAACCACATTTTAATGTAAAGGAGGGTCTTGATGATGGGGAGGGCAGGCAGGTTAGAGCTAATAGTCATAGGTTTCCCACTGCATCGGTGGATCATATACCGAGGACAAGACTGTCAAAGGAAAACCCGGGGGCTAATGATGAGTTGAAAATGAAGGCAAATGAGCTTGAAAAGCTTTTTGCCGAGCATCAACTTCGGGTTCCAGGGGATCAATCAAGTTCTTCCAGACGTGGCAAGCCGAGTGAAACCCAAGTTGCACACGCAGAGCCATCTCATTCTATAGAGGCTGCAGAAAAAAGGCTTATTATTAACAGCGGTTCTGGTGATCTCTCAAAGCTCATAACTCCCTTGGTTGGTGATAAAGACAAAGGGGATGCACTGCGAAGGAATTTTTCGGATCTTAGTCTTATGGATGATTCTAAAGGAAAGTTCTATGAGAAATATATGAAGAAAAGAGATGCCAAACTGAGAGAAGAATGGAGTTTGAAAAAAGGTGAGAAGGAAACAAAACTCAAGTCTATGCAAGAGGCTCTTGAGCAAAGTAGGACTGAGATGAAGGCTAAATTCTCTGCTTCTTCGTCTGAGAGACAAGATTCGCTTTCAAGTACTCGTCAACGCGCAGAGAAATTCAGGTCTTTTAACTCTCGTTCAAGTATGAAAAAGTACCAGGTAACTTAGCATTAAGTCCATAAGAAATGTTCTTTGTTTGTTTCCCAAGTGTTAAGACTTGTTATTGATGATACTGTGTTTTTGGCAGCATCCTATAAACTCATTTCAGAGCGAAGAAGATGAAGATTTCTCTGAACAGAAACCTCGGGGAAAAGATAAACCAGCCAGTGGACAACAATCAACTGGCAACATTGGTTCCCGGAGCTCACAAGCTAGAAAGCTTCAGCCCAACAAGAACATGTCTTCTTCTATTACTCCGCGAACCGCAGCCTCAGTTCCGAAACCATCAGGTAAAGTTTCAAACACCTCTTCTGGGAGGCGAAGATCAGACAAGTCGCTCGCACAATCTGTTCCAAATTTTTCTGATCTTATAAAGGAAAACACGAAACCATCTTCTTTAGCTGTCAAAACTACTATGCGATCACAGGTGAAAAGTAGTGGTCGCAGCAAGAATACCAAGGAAGATACAACTCTCCAAAGACCTCGATCATTAAGGAAGAGCTCCTCTGGAAACATAGACTTCACGGAATTGTCCACTCTCTGCTCCGATGATATGATGGCCTCTCTAAGAGTGGACTCAGATATATCTGAGAATCTGAGAAATGAAGAATATGATGAACCTGAAGCTGAGGCAGAAGAAGTCTTGGAGAATGCTGTTAGAGAAGAAGAAGAAGAAGAAGAAGAAGAAGAAGAAGCGGAAGAAGAGTTGGAAACACTTCCAACGATGAGCGAGGTATATGAGAAAGTAGATAATTCAAGAGAAGAGAATTGTAGTTTCTTGCCTGCTACTGTGCCTTCAACATTGCTTTCCTCATTAATGGACTCACCTGGGGAAAGTCCTCTTTCTTGGAACTCAAACCTGCAACACTCATTCAGCTATCCTCACGAGCATTCATCGGATATCGATGCTTCTGCGGATTCTCCCATGGGGAGCCCTGCTTCTTGGAGTTCTCGGATGAGAAAGAAATGGGGAACGGCTCAGAGTCCTGTTACCGTTGCAACTGCTGCCAATAACTCGTCTCAGTTACAGTCAAAGAAGGATTTAACAAAAGGGTTTAAACGGTTACTAAAGTTTGGAAGGAAAAGCCGCGGTGCAGAAAGCTTGATGATGGATTGGGTATCTGTAACAACTTCTGAAGGAGATGATGAGGTTGAAGATAGGCGAGAGCTTGCGGATAGATCATCAGACGATTTGAGAAAGTCGAGAATGGGATCTCTACAAAGTCATCTCTCTGAGGATGGATTTCATGAGAGCGAGTTCACTGAACAAGGTAATAGTAATAACATTGTCTTCTTCCCCCTATGAGCTTTTCTTCTTCTTTAAGTTTAATGCTATCATGAGTTCTGACATATTTTGTTGTTGGCGGGGTTTTGTCTTGAAGCTTCAAACATCTCTGTTCCTGAGCTGAAAGAAGATCATCAAATGTCTGGAAACAACTTCAAAGGTCAGAACTTTTTTTTTGTTTTTCTCAGAGTGCAAGATTTATTCTCTATTGAATCTTTCTTTAAATGAATCGTATTATTTCTTCTTTACAGCGCAAAAATCGTTCTTCTCACTCTCCACATTCCGTGGCAAAGGAAATGATACGAAGCCAAGATAATGAAACTTGCATGGATCTGGTAAGTTTCAGGCATAGCTTAAACCGATGAACCGTTGGTAATTTCTTCTCGATGGTTTGTGTACATTTGTTTACCCGATTTGTTGTAACTACATTGTGTGATTTTGGCAATTTTGATAGTCCTATTTTTTTATGGCCCTCGTATTCTAACAAAAGTATTGAAGCGCACACATGCCAATATGCCATATATTCAAGAGTAAAGTATCCGGTTATGCAACAAAATCACTTTTTTCTCATAAATGGATTTTCAATTAACGAAAAAAAAAGAAATAGTTAAACTTGAACTATAATGTAAAAGATCAAGCTTTTTTAGTTCCCTTCTTAAAGAGGGCTTACCACTACCAATGGCTAAGCACAACTGAACAAAATAGAAATAAATGTTTGAACAAAAAATCTCCAAAAAGCCTGAAGCAGACACTGGTTACATATCAACAACAGATTTTTTACTTTCTTTTCTCTACAGGCCCTGGATTATTAATCTAAATTTAGTTCCAAAAGCTTAATGTACGCTCAATACTTAAAAACTATAAACCCTTTCTATGCTTGCCCCTAAGTTAGATTACAACTCATGTTGTGAAGCAAGGGTTCCTGAGGATATATTACTTTGGTTACCCTATCATCGGTTTCTTGATTAGGAATTATTACCACCAGAGTTGTTTTTGGGACCTTGAAGCTCCATTGGAGAATTGGTGATGCTACCAACCGATCCCATTGTCTGAGAACTTAGCTGTGGACTCGCTGGACAAGCCTCGAGGTTGCTTGTGCTCATGGGATGCATTGTACCTGAGCTTATCTGAGGACTCATAGGAGTTCTTTGGTTCATTTGCTGGGGACTCATCGGAGTTCTCTGACTCATTTGCTGAGGACTCATTGGAGTTCTCTGACTCATTTGCTGGGGACTGGACTGTTGCAGCTGCTGCTGAGTAATCCCAGCTGATGGCGAACCTACTTGGGGTGGCGATAGCACAGACTGAAGAGGGGAGGCTGTTGCCTGCTGCTGCTGTGCTTGTTGAGGCAGGTCATGTTGTTGTAGCTGCTGCTGCTGAGACTGAGCTAGCTGCGGAGACTGAGCTAGCTGCTGAGGTGGCTGAGACATAGGCTGCTGTAACTGTTGCTGATGCTGCAACTGTTGTTGTTGGGGTTGTTGCTGGAGTGGCTGTTGATTCGTGTAAGGATTCATTCCAGGCATCAGCTTAGGTGGCCCCATGTTACCCATAGCAGCAACTCGCTGCATGTTAGCTCGGTTTAATGCATTCTGATCCAACATGGAAAGACCAGCTGAGCTGGGGTGCATCTGCCTTGCACCTGAGACGCCACTTATCCCGGCTTGGGGAGCACCCATTACACCTCCTTGGTTCACAATGCCCATCCTTATCTGTGTAAACAGAGCGTTTTGATGTGGTGTTAAAGCACCGGCTCGAATTTGCTGGCTGATAGCATTCAAATTTGATGCTGGATTCATATTCATTGGGTTCTGGCCCATATTACCAATGCCAGGAACAGACATTGATGATGAGATTCTGGTTCCCCCAATCCCTCTTCCTGCCATATTCAATTGATTGCCTAAAGATCCGAGCCCAGCAATACTGTTTCCCATGCTTCCCATACCCATACCCATACCCATACCCATGCCCATGCCTACACCTGATCCTAGCCCCATCATTATCTTCTTCTGCATTGCCGCTTGCTGCTGCTGCTGTAACATCTGCAGTTGGAGAGGCGAATACTTGTTGGCCATCTGACCACCCGGCTGCATACCAGAGCTCTGGCTCATCGAGTTGATGGTTGATAGCGGATTTGTAGGCAGTATCATGGATGGTCTCTGCATTTGTGGATGTTGTTGCTGTGTAAACATGGACTGTTGATTTTTCTGCTGTGAATGTGATGACAGTAGCGCTGACTGTTGTGGGTCAAGCTGTTGTGGTTGCATAGGCATGGAGACACCAGGCAGAAGTCCTTGAGACATTTGCAAGGCTTGAGAATTTGCTGGAGGAAGCATTCTTGCATTTGCCAGAATATTCTGGGTTGAATTCATAGGCGCACTTCCAGCATTCCCCTGTTTCGATGCCTCACCAGATGCTTGTCCTGAACCTGCTGCATCTCCATACTGTTGCATATCATTTGCAGAGTTACCTCTAGGATAACCACCCACAGAATTCGGTTGGCTGCTGCTTGGGCCAGTATCCCCACGGCTTGGCTTTGCCTGAATATGTTCTTCCATCATGTATCCTTCACCGACCATCTGCACAAGCATATAAATCAAAATTTGTAAGTAGCTTTCCCATTGAACCCGAAACGTGATATAATCGATTCAGAATTCAAGAAATACCAGTGATTTAAATTGAGCAGCAAGTAGATCGGCGATGTGCTGTGACAAAGTAAGGAAAGATAAGCACGTCAGCATGATTTCCAGAAATTGAGTGGTGTATAAGAGAAGAATTTACTATCCATTGGACAAGAAGGAGAAACAGAAGCAACTAACATGAGAGAAGTATCCATAAACCAACCATTTCATATTTACACAATAGCATTCACAATAATGACATAAACCCCAAGAACATGTCTCAGCCTATAAACATTAATGAATGTAGAGGCAGAATTACACTGAATGCATGCAAGTTGAAGATATATTGCTGATCAAAATAGAATGCAGAGGGAGTTTGATAACTGTCGAATTTCCTGTGAACTTACTGTATTGGGTAATACTAAGAGATGATCTTCAACTGGAAAAACATCACCATCATCTATGTCCGCTTGATACCATGCTACTGACCCGTCGGCGGGCTTCTCTGACATAACCAGTCTTGTTCGTATTCTCGGGACGAAGGAAGACACAGTACCTGAAAAGACGTAGGGGTCAGAGTCAGTAAAATAGAGAAATATAAAATTGATAGATATTTGGTCAAAAGAGAAAACAGACCTTGCATTACACGGTCTAACCGACCAAAGTTCATGATTCTCGTCTTGCATGTATTCATACTGCCACCAAGAATAGATTTTGATAACGCTTTGTCCTCGTCTTTGAAGTCCTCATCGTCAGACAGGTTCGAAAAACAAACCATCAGGGACTGTTTAGCATACACGCGAGGTCTTCTAGAGTACTCATCCACCTTATGCTTTTTGCAGTTTAGTTGGTACCTAGAAATGGAACAAAAAACTGGATCAACCAACAGATAAAATCTATGACATACAGCATAAAAAACTTGTTCATGCATCAACCAACATAATTTATTTGTATAAATGCAATATGATCAGAAGAGTGGGACAATAACGAAAATGCTCTAGTGTAAAGCCAGAATAAGGAGAAGTATCACATGTGTGAAAGTAAAAATCATAAAATGAATTTGATTGAAATGACCTCAACAAAACAGGTTTCACAAATTCATACCTTGCAGCAACTCGTTCAATCTTTGAGAATCTGTCAAGGATTGCGTGATCACCCAAAGATTGGGGTCCCACTGATGGGCTCCTTGCATTAAGTGGGACGCTCATAGTATTGACACTAACAGGGGAACCAACAGTGCTCACAACTTGGGTCTTAGGAAGAGAATTTGTCCTCCGTTTTGCAGCCATTTGGGCTTGGTGCTGCCTTTGCTGCATAGCATCATTAGCACTAGAACCTACTGATTGAGTAGCACCAATAGCAGGAATAGAAGTAACAGCCTTGTCCTTTTGAGCTGCTGCAACTGCTCCATAATGGGTTCCCATTGAACCACCAGAAAACTCACCAGACTTCGATGAAAGTGGGGACTGTGGAGGAGCACCTGCTGATAAACGAGGACTTTGAGCCGAAACCCTTCTACTAAATTGTTCTTCTTTTCTTGGGTCTTTTTCAATCTGCTGGCCAGGATTAACATTCCAGGATGTTTGAGGAAAATTTGATCTAACGAATGCATTATGGGGCATCCTTGACTGCATACGCGGATCCAAATCATTTGCATCACTTCCCACCCCCGTCATATTGTTTCTGATGGTACCATCAATTTTACCAGTCTCAAATGGTTCCTCTTTCGAAGCGTATCGCATTAGCCCCTGTTGTGAAGCTGGATATTGCATGGGACCACCTTCCTGATTCATAACCCCTTCAATTTGCTGAGGTGAAAATCTCTGAATACTGGCATTTGGATATTGAATACTTCTGCCTAGCAAGTCTTGCTGTTGTAGAAGCGCATTTTTCCAATTTGTATCGGTTCCATGAAGGCCATCCATACGTTGCCCTAACTGTTGCTGTGGAACCCCATCAGGACCCATGTGTGAAACCCTTGTCCGCTTATTCAAACCAGGCATAGAAGACATTTGTCCTTCTTGACTTTCCCTCTTTCTTTGAAAAGAGGTACCAGGGTTCATACTATCAGAACCATAAGACAGCATCGCATCAAGTCCTCCAGGCGAAGCTCCAGAGACACTGACAGAATTTGATCCTTGATCCTGCATGTTTCTTATATTTCCAGTTCCCAGGTACCTTTGTTGCTGAGGTGGTGCCAAGGGCAGTGAGGAATTCGGTGCATCTTGCAAGGTCTGAGTTCTTAATCCCGTCAGCATATTAGTACCAGGATTTTGAATAGCCTGGTTGTTATGGGTTTGCTGCATTATCAAATGCCCCGGCATATTTCCTTGCTCGGAACTTTCAGGAAGCCGATCAATGCAAATCTTTTTCCCATGAATCTTGTTCTGAGACATGACCGTCACTTCTTTCATTTGCCTTAACCTCTTTCTCCGCAAAGTAGTTAGAGACAAGTCGAGCTGTGGAGTAAAAGAAAAAAAAAACATTTTAGACATTATAAAAGCAACTGAGAAGAGAAAGCACAAGGAGTTTTTTAAAATGAGATATTACCTTCGCAGACACAGGGCTTTTACTCAGCCTATCAAGTCTGGGTACAGGATCCAGACAGAGTTCAGGTTGTAGGACTTTTAATATTCTGGACTCCACTTCCTGCAGTTGATGTAAGTATCAGTACAGAAGATAATAGTTTCAGTGCTCAGATATACGACCTACAATCCAAGAGCTACCGTAATTACCATGAGATCACCATATGTCCATGAGTTGTCTGACATTAATGGAATATCTTTTACCACATTCTCAAGTGACATCTTCAGGCGCAATTTAGTTATCACAGTAGTGACTTGATCTGGGGTATATTTCCGATAGTCATGCACCTACAATAATATGTACCAAAAATTAAAGAAAACATGGTGATGTAAGATGATACTTGAGCAGTGAATATGTAACTAATTCCGTAGTGAATCAGGTTTTTCTTAGTTTTCGGAACGACCATTTGGGACTGCTAGTTTACTTTGACTCGATGTCGATGGCAGGTCATGTAAGTCTTTATCCAAATAAATTAGTGCAGATAACTCACCTCACATGTAACCACCCCATCCACAAATTTGCAAGGTATACCATCCAGAATGTCCCCAGGAAGTCTGCCAGCCTCGATAGCCTATAAAGCATCCAGATGAATTGAAAACATTTACTCAGTGGAATGATACCACGAAAATGAATTTAATGAAATTTGAGCAGGTAGTGCAGTCAAATGAATAATTTGGTTGAACAAGTGAAAAAAATAAACATCATCTTCACATATACTAATTCCAAGTACTTTTAGATTCATTCACCAAAACTTTAATTACATGGTTGGATTAGGTATAAAAACACACTTCTAATAAAAAAAATTTCGCTGATGCGAAATATTTACCGAAAGTAGATTCTCTGCTGCCCTATCATATGGATGTAAGACCTTTGGAACATCTCGAAGGGATGATTGCTGCATAGCCTGATTCTCAAATATCAACAGTAGTTAGAAGTGAAGGGTTCAAAATCAAACACAGGAAACTACAAGATAAATATATTCATATAGACTCTTGAGTACATGAAGTTCTACTACATACCTCAGAAGGTTTTCCTACAGAGTACCCGTTCGGATAGAGGCTCAAAGTGAAGGAAACTTCGTGCTCTGCAAAAAGAGAAAATGTATTCAATTGAACATCACTCGGATTTAGCAAAACACGAGATGTCGAAGCGGTTTAGAGGCTAACCTGGAGATATATCAGGATAAGATGGCTGTGAAAATCCAGAAACATCACCAGCATCGGTTTTATCGATGGCCTGAATCAAACATAATAGATTTGGTAATCCATATGTAGATAGTTTTCCCAAATAAGGGGATTTAATTAAATGAAATCGACTTTTAGGCGCGTATACTCCACGCACGGATTCGGATTTCTTTCCTAGCTTATTATCCTACAAGGCAACATAGTATACCACTTTTTCCCTGGATTCCTCTTTTCACAGTGATATATAAGACTAAAAATTCACCACATAATTTTCAAAAATCAGAATTTCACAATGATCTCAACTTCCGAACTACAATATACTAAGGAAATGGATAATTACCTAACTTCATAGCCAAAGTTTAGAAAAATTCCAAGTAAAATTACCTTTGCTTTCCCTGATAGAACGATTCCTTTAGAATTCAGCTGTTCAGGAGAATCAGGAGTAGCCGATTCAGTAGAAACCCTAGGCCGGAATTTTCTACCAACCTTGGAAATCTTAAACGAGACACCCATGGATTCTCTCTACAGATCAAGCTCAACCCTATCTGGATACTTGCACAAAAAAACAAAAAACGAAACAAAATTGAAGCGAGACTCGAGAATTGAAGAATTCTAGAAAAAAGTAGGAAACTGAAACCTTATGAGCTTGTTCCGGAGAAGATCATCAAACAACTCCAAAATGGAAAGCGGAGTAGCAAATCAAATCGACCAAGCAACGGAGAATTCACAAAACCTGAAATTTCAAACACAGGCGGGAAGAATTTGAAGTAGAGGAGATCGGAAGAGAAAGGGAGAAATTTGATTTATCATTTAGGGTTCTTCTAAACTTCGTTCTAAGTTGCTGAAAATCTGAGAGAGAGAGAGCTATGTTTTTGCTGGCAAGTTTGTGCAAACTTGGAAGATTCGGTTTAACAAACACAAACCGGAAATTAAACCAGTGATCATCATTGGTTAAAGTTCGATTAAAATCAAGCAGTGAAAAATTGTTAAAATTACTCGCTCCGAAAATCTTTACCAATTACCACAGTCAAATGAATATTTACGGGGGCAAAAAAGACATTGCGCAAATTAGGGTTTTGCTTGATAAATTGGCTAACCCTCGCAGCCACTTTAGAGTCCTCGCCTCTTGTGTGTGTTTTTTATAGAGCAGAAGCTTATCTCGGCGATTAAGTCCCGGAGAAGAAGAAGAAGAAGAGAGAAAACAACATGGCGACTAACGGATCTGCTAGCTCTGCTCAGCTCTCCCAGAAAGAAGCTGACATCAGGATGATGTGTGCTGCTGAGGTTCATCTCGGAACCAAAAATTGCAATTACCAGATGGAGCGTTACGTCTTTAAGAGACGCAACGATGGTAATTTTCTCTCGTTTTCTTTTGTTCATTTTATATATTCAATATGAATGTATGTTAATAGATGATTAGAGCATTGAGATTTTGTGTTGATATAGTGGATTTGTATGTACATGTATCTCTTGATTTTTTTTTTTTTTTCATTTGTTGTTTTTGATCTGTGTGGGCTCTTGCAGCTTTGTTGTAGATGAGTTTTGGATTTGTAGGTTGTTTTAGTTCTTCACTCATTTTTGTATGACCGAAGTTGAGTTTACTCACGATGGATCTAAACAGCCGCTGACAAAAGAAATGGTCAAATGCTACTATACACTTATCTGCATTCTTTTTCATGAGCTCTAAATAACAACAAAAGATTTTTTTTTTGTTTGTGTGTGTTTATCGTGTTTTTGTTTACAGGAGTAGTTTTGGTGTTTATGGAGAAATGAATATAATTTGATTTCATTTGGTTTGTTTTGAATCTATATGCTTGTGAATGGGGAAATTGAGCCAGTTAAAGCAATCACTTTTTGTGATTCTTTTTAAAATCAATTTGTGTTTTGAACGTTTTGACGGATGTTTGAGATAGTGCTAGTGTATGTTTTTGTTTAAGTTTTTTTTTTGAGTAGTGCTCATACTTGTGTTTTTTTTTTAACTATGTACTGTTTAATGGAGAGGATTTAACTTAATGTTTTGAAATTTTCTTCCTACTCAGGTATTTACATCTTCAACCTCGGCAAAACATGGGAGAAGCTCCAGATGGCTGCACGAGTTATTGTTGCTATTGAGAACCCACAGGACATCATTGTTCAGTCAGCTAGGCCCTATGGACAGAGAGCTGTCTTGAAGTTTGCTCAGTACACTGGAGCCAATGCCATTGCTGGAAGGCACACTCCTGGTACCTTTACCAATCAGATGCAGACATCATTCAGTGAACCCAGGCTGCTGATTCTTACTGACCCGAGAACCGACCACCAGGTAATAACCTTTATAAATTCGTGTTGATGAGTTTTTTTCGTAATACAAGTGATTGTTATGTACTGATTTTGATCATTGTCTTGTGTGTGTTGCAGCCAATCAAGGAAGGTGCTTTGGGAAACATTCCCATCATTGCTTTCTGTGACACAGACTCGCCCATGAGATTTGTTGACATCGGTATCCCTGCCAACAACAAGGGAAAGCACAGCATTGGTTGTCTTTTCTGGCTTCTTGCTCGCATGGTCCTCCAGATGCGTGGAACCATTCGCCCTGCACAAAAGTGGGATGTCATGGTAAGAGGACTATCATTTTTCTATAAAAAGGTTTAAAATTCGTTTTAACTATTGCTAAGTGTGTGATCTATTTGTATGTTGTGTTTTGTACAGGTTGATCTGTTCTTTTACAGGGAGCCTGAGGAGGCTAAGGGAGAGGATGAGGATGAAGCTGCCCCACAGACAGATTTTGGACTTCCTGCTCCAGAGTACGGAATGGTTGGTGGAGACCAATGGACCACCGCTCAGATCCCTGATGCTGCATGGCCAGGAGAAGCCCAGCAGCCAATCGCTGCTGCTCCTGCTGCTTCTTGGAGTGATTCCGCTGGTGAGTTTTTGACAGATATTACCTGAAACCCTAGCTTTGGCTCTGGATCTATTAACAGGCGATCTTGATTTTAATGGCGTGTTCTTGTGTTTTTTTCTTGCAGTTGCTCCAGCTGCAGATGGATGGGACACGGCTGTGCCACCCCCAAGTGCTCCAGCTTCTGGTTGGGAAAGTTGATAGCTTTTTGCTCGATGGTTGAATGGTTATAAACATGTTTTTTTGGGATTTAAGAGTTGTCGAACCGTAACTGTTTTTCTTCTCTACTTGTTTCTCTTAAGACGCTTAGATTATTCTGTTTTGCACCTTTTTTGTTTTGAATCGAATATCTACTATTTATCACTTGCGCTTTATCACAAATATAATTGTGCTCGTGGTTTCATTACTACTGTTAGCTACATTTTTGTTGATAATAATTTGGAAACTGAACAAGCGTATGGTAAACAAATACTACCTTTCGATATATATGATACCTTCGTTTACAGATCGAATATTTGCATACCTTTTGATGATCTCGGTCAATTTTGAGTTGCAACTGATCCTTTGAAGAAGTTTCAACTATATAAGATGTTATAGGTACTACAAGGTTATATAGCTCTTAGTTTTTCAGAATCGGGGTCGTCGCACCAGGGTATAGCCTAACAAGATATTGCTGATATAGTGATATGCATGAGTCGGAAGACTCCAATGTCGCAGAACTAGTGCAAAATGGAGTATTGATGCAATTTCGAGTGATTCTTCTCAAGTTTATGGCAGAGGTTGATCTCGGTTAAATGGTATAGAGCTAAGTCATATCCACTACTGTTTGCACCTCTAGAGGCAGAGGTAACACCTCTCACGTGGGCAATGACTTGAGGTAGGTTACATTTGAGAGTAATTCTCAGTCTTTATTCATGGCAAACCCGATAGACTGGCCCAGCCCCGGCCCAACACCTCTTCATGGTCATATCAAGGAGATTACATGTTCTCTACTTTCTATGACGACATCTACAACCTATCTCGGGGTAGGGATGTTTTAGAGTTTGGACCCATGTAGGAACCAAAAAAATGTTCGGTCCAATTCGGTTCGGGTTTAATCGAGTTCAGATTGGTTATTAAAATTTAATTGAACTCCGTCGTAGAATTGGAACATACAGTATTTAGCTTGGGTTTTGGTTAGGTTTTCAAACTTAAAATACCCGAAAATTCCTGTAAAACCCGAATTATTCGAAAGTCCCTATATTGTTTGGGTTTTCGGGTATCCGTTCGGATTTCGGTTCCGGTTCCAAGCAAACCAAAAATTACAACAAATCTGTTTAGGATCCATTCGAGTTATTATGACCAACGGAAATTGAACCTCACCTCCTTTTTCGGCTAGGTACCGTGCTTTTCGGGTCCAGTTTTTATGTACATGCCTAGGAGAAACCAAACTTAAGTTCTTATGTTTGAATTTGAATGAAGTTCTAGAAGTATGTTTGAGATTTAAAGAAAAAAAAATCTTATAAATAAAAAAGAAAAGAACAAAGCAATTTTCAAAGAGGCTAAGTTTATTAGACATTGACATGAGAGAAAACACTACTTTTAGATACTCCGCTACACACAAAAACAAAAAAGAAAGAACAAGAACCCATGTCATATGTACAATAGGACACCAAAGACTCATATCGTTTATGTTACAAATAGAAACCATTCAAGCCCAAAGACCCATATCATTGCCTCCATCAAAGAGACTACTCAAAGAATCACAATTTTCCCCCTCCATAAACGGCATCTGGAAGAAAAAATCGGTCTGATTCTCAAAAGCAAGAAGCTCTTCCGAAAGCAGAGCAGGACTCACGTTGGTTTCTTCACTACCATTAGGTTCTTGTTTCTTCTTAGCATCACCCATGATAACGTCTTCAAGCCATTGTGTATCGATCAGAAGCGTGTCCGCGTTATTCTCCTCCCACAAGAAATCAAGACAGCTACTACTAGGCACTGAGCTAGGTACTGAGCTAGGCACAGGCAGTTCAAGATCAGCTTTATGCTTCTTCTCCTCTTTATGCTCCACAATCTTAGTCTCAGCAGCTTTACGCTTTCTTGATGATGATGATGTTAAAGATTCATTTGGGAAATTGAGTTTAGCTTTGGCTCCACGGATTCTCTTAGCCTCGTGATCATAAGCTCTTGCAGCTTCTTCAGCAGTGTTGAAAGTTCCAAGCCAAACTCGAACTCCTTTGATTGGATCACGAATCTCAGCCGCCCATCTTCCCCAAGGCCTTCTCCTAATTCCTCTGTATCGACTCGTCTTCTTCTTCATCCCTTCTACTTTACTCAACGCTGAGCCTAAACATAGATTTAAAAAAAAAAAAAAAAAGCTTTTAGAAACCGATTCAATGTTTCAACTTGGAATCAAAAGTCTTAATTGAAATCCTTATTACTCACCAGTAGATTTGCGAGTTGATGAGAAGACGTATGGCTTAGCCGAAGAAATTTCACTGATTTCATCATTATCCGACTCGAATTCATCGAAATCTCTGGCGAAATCGTCGGTAATCAAGTCAACGACGTTGTTACGTCTCCAGGAAGATTTTCCAGCTCTCCCAGTCTTCTTATGATGATCGGAAGACCACTGGTCGATTGTTGTTGATTTGCCGGAGCGTAACGGCTCTATGTAATCGGCGATTATAGCTCCTCCGCACATTTTTTTTTTTTGTTTCTCACAAGTAAACGAGGGTGTGAATAAAAGTTTTGGGTTCAAAGTATAATTAATCAATTGTTATGGATGTTTTATTTTCATTTTTGCTTCGGAGCATTCTTTATATATACAAAGCTAAAACGACTACGCGTCTTCGTCGAACGACACAACTGGGTCAAGTGGATATTAAATTAATTTACACTTTAACCCTTGGCATTAGGTCCCGTTGTTAAAATTTAAAATAATTCACAAGTTGCCGAAATTATCTGCATCTACCTGATTTTATGACACGGGACTATTAAATATTATTATTCGATCTTATCTCTAAGTTTGTCATACGACGGACCTTACACTTAATGCACTCGTATATTTGAGCTTCCTATTTTTGTTTTGAGTTTTAATTAGGGTGATTCCTATCTACCTTATTTAATGCTTCATTAATATTTATTCTGGATTTTTTTTTGATATGTTATACCTATCATTTCAATTGTATAATACTGAAAGATGAATCATTTTAAGATTTAAGTTTTTTTTATTTATTTATTAGCTAAGTGAACTATAATATTTCAAAGGTAAGAAAATATATGCAATGAAAATGAAAAGAAATCACTGACCCTTCCCTACATCTACTACATCTACATTATATGAATCTAAGAAATAGTATCGTCTTTATGTGCTATGTCGTCTTTTCCCAACTTGGGCGAAATGGGGACCTAACAACGGAAATATAACTCTTTTCTTACATGATTAATTAATGTGTTTTTTGTTTCTTCCTTCCAAGAAGATGTGTGGTCTTCCCTTAAATAATAATAATCTATATCCTATATGCATTTTTACAGTTGTAGAATGTTTAGCGTTTTAGCCAATTGGAGTCTTTTTTTTAATACCACCATCATATAAATACTCTTGTATGATGTTTACATATAATTAGGAAACTTATTCCTTTACTAATTTACAATAATTGTTTACACAATTACACTCAGCATCAATACTTCAACTGGTGTATTAATTATGGAAATACATACATACATTGAAAGTTCCTCAAGATACCAAAAATATCGACTCTCGCATTAAGAAAAGATAGTAATTAACATTCATGTAATTCTCGGTTCGAGTAGGTTCGAATAGTATTATACTACTATATAGCCAAATATCAAAAATTTATTGGTTAAAGAACGTAATTATTTAAATGAGTTAGTGCTGATATTTGATTCACCAAGGCTAACTTGTTTTCTCAACCAATTATCACTTCTCTTTCTTTTTTCTTTTTTTTAATAAAATGTTACCAAGTCTTACTTGGTTAGGAAAATCAAATTGTCTACCTTAACTTAGATGCAGTAGCTATCATAAGAATTTCACATATTCCATACAACAAACAAAAATTCGAATATAGAAATTGACTTTTTGTTTGTTTTTCTTTAAAAAAAATCAATTTCTATAAACGACTAAATAGATATAACGTACTTAACTACGACCACATTATACAATCATCTATTTTATTACAGTAGTTCAATCAATTACCGGGTTTATATAGGTTTTCTCAATCAATCTACCAATTGGCCTTGTAATTTCTATGAGTTTTATGAAGAACAAGACTTTGTACTTTTGTAGTATATTGGTTTATGTTGCTTGCTTATTCACCTCTCAGGAGGTCGACATGGGGTAGGTCAATGTGTTTAGAGACATTAGGGATTATTTTGTGATTAGTTAAAACCTTTATAAAATAACTCTGATTAAAAGAAACATAACAGCTGTTAATTAACTACAACTTGATATATATGTAACATATAAAATTAATTAATGATACTACCTATAGGGTATATGCCGTTGCTAGCTATGTCTAATAATTTTGAAACCAGAAGTAGTCTTTAATACTGACTAACTAATCCATGGTTTTCTCCACTAATCACTTTTAATTAATTATATTTATTAGCCCTGCTTTGAACCTTTGTCATAGGCTCTAATTAAGTATATTAAATTCTTTATATTTTGTTAATTGTGGTTAACTAATTAAAAATTCACAGTGGCCACGAAGATGGGATTTGTACGTCTAGGAACCTTTCGTGTGGCAAGTGGCAACCACTTTGTATTATTATTCCCTGGCTATTGTAAAAACTATAGGCCAATGTTTTATTTGACAGTATAATATAATATCGATGCATATATTTGATTCGACAATATATTTGCATCATCATTAATTTTTCTTAACAAACAAGTAAAACTAATTGAATGTAGTAAGTATATCTCGTAAATCTTGGAAATAATATCACGAAACTTAGATTACAAATGGTTAATCTTGATTTTTATGGAATCATTCCAAAAACTAGTTTAAAATTTAATACCATAATTAACATATATTATGAAGACACAAAAATTCCTTATTTACTTCAAAACTATGAATATATAAATCCGACAATTTATTCTTACAAATCATTACTCTCATTGAATATATAACTCTCGTGAATTCATAATCATTGCTCATCTTGTCGTCAATATGGAGGATGGAGAAGCTTCAACAATCACTTGCTTACCGCCCAAGGAACAAAAGCCCCTTCAAAACCCTAACGTGCTGGTCAACCAAAAAAAAGAAACAAAACTACGAAACCCTAAAACCACCAGAGGTCGTCAGAAGATAGAGATCAAGGAAATCAAAGAGGAGAACCGAAGGCAAGTGACGTTTTCGAAACGCCGAACCGGGCTTTTCAAAAAAGCGGCCGAGCTAAGCGTTCTCTGCGGCGCACAGATCGGTATCATAACGTTTTCACGTTGCGGTAGGATTTACTCGTTTGGTAACGTGGACAAACTCATCGAAAAGTACGTGCGTAAGACTCCGGTGATGCTGAGGTCACATTCCGGCGGTGACGAGGCAAACGGAGAAGGGGATGAAGACGGTCTGATGTGGTGGGAGAGGGCGGTGGAGAGTGTGCCGGAGGATGACATGGAAGAGTACAAGAATGCTTTGACTGCGCTAAGGGAGAATTTGTTGACGAGGATCCACCAGATGGATGCTGATCGGATGGTTGAGAATCTTCCGGCATTTCCAAATCAGATGGCTACGATTGACTGGAAAATGACGAATGCGAATCTGACGGCTAGGAACGAACGAGGTTATGCAGGTAGCGATGGTTATTTAGAGTTACCGGCTCCGTTTATGTCTCAAGACGGTAGACAATGAAGTGTTACATTGTACACTTTGGTGTTATTACATATAGATTCGTTTAGCTAAATTAACTAATGTTTTCAAGTTTAAGATTTGATATAATTTTGTTTTTCTGCGGAAATTGAATCTATATATTTCTTAAATATGGATTCAATTAATATTTATGATAATTATTTTGGTTTATTTTTACAGTTATTTAAGACTAATGTTTTCAACTTCTCCAGCAATATCTATCCGTCGAGCTTTATCCATATCCAAGAGTTTTTTCTTTTGTATTTCTTACTAACATAAACTGTACATGTTGGTTAAGATTAACGCATACAAATACAGTATATTGGGTTATGACAACCGCTTAGAGAACGATACATACATTATTTATACTTTAAACGACAATTTAATTGTTCTATTTTCTCTATGGGCGCCGTATGTGACGCATACTTTTTGGTCATACCTTATACGGAAGACAAAATATGGTTCCATCATTTGTTGTCGATTCAAAAGTCAAAACTAACGATTTCACTCACTATAGGTAAAACCCAAAACTATATACTAAAACATCAATTCAAATTGTAGATTTATTGACCATAGTATCAAAGCTGAACAAATTCTAATAAAAGACAAGTCGTAACTAAAATCATGTCGTCAATAATTTGAAGTTTTGAACCACGATGACCAAGTACGATGTACGTACAGGACATGTTTTATCAAGTCCAGTTAAATGAGTTATAGTGTTCCTCAATAGATCATTTGAATCCCAAGATTGGGAACTAGTAGTTTAACTATGACTCAAGTCCCCCTTTATGCATGTTAACCAAGCTAAATCGATCCGACCGAAACTGGAAAAAAAGACCTAATCTAAAAATTCATATTAAGGTTTTAAGGGATCAAAACATGAACTTTGTATATCTTTATCAAAATTTTAAATTTCCGCTTATCAGTAGCAACTAGCAAACTTATTAAATAAGTAGGGAGTTAAAATTAGAGATAGAGTTGAATAAGCTCATCGCTAACTACAGAGGGAGAGAGAACACCAAGGTCCGTGAAGAGAAGTGTTAGGTACTGAGGTGGCGTATAGTCTCGAGCCGACCTCTCTACCTCCACCTTTGCAGGAATCTTTATACCAAACTCGATCGGTCTCAGCGCCGGTGCCATGTCCTTTTGGTCTAATGGGTATAGCCTAGCAAACTGCAAATACACAAACTTCATATCATTAATCTCTCTCCCACTCTATTGGATCTTATAAAACCGTTTCAATTACCTTGTAACTCTCAGCAGCGACATAGACCGGTTTGTTCATGCTATGTGCGACAAGTGCAATCTGATAAGTTCCCATCATGTTGATAACACCACCACTTTCTACAACTCCATCTGCCCCGACAAACACCATATCAACCTCGTCCATGCTATACGCCACAGCTGAATCAAGCAGCAGTTTAACTGGGATATCAAGCTTCGATAGCTCATTCGCTAACAAAACTCCTGTTCCATCCGGCCTTCCCTCTGTAAATTTTTTTTCATTAAAAGGTTGAGCAAGAAGCTACTAATACCACAAGATAGTAAATAAAAGAGTGCTAAGGTCAAACTTATGTAGATCACAAGCAACAAAATGTAAAACCAAGTAAAGCCAAGACGTTTAAGCGGATACGACTCAAGTTCTAATCTAAGTACCTGTGCAGAGAATGCGAAAGAGCTTGTTGTTTTGTGCAGCAGTCTTTAGTACCTCCAGAACAACTCTAGAGAATCCATGAACCAATATGGTACAACCATCAAATATAAAATCTTGACTAAGCATTGCGATAATCCTACGAGCCTGCACAATCATTGAACCTTTTATAAATCCTCTTTCTATTCTAGTCAATGCATTTTAATCAAAACTCCATTGATAGATATAACCAAAAGCTACTAAATTGAGCCACATGAGCCATAAAAAAAAGGAAAGTGATACCTTACAAGATATTTCCCCAAATTTCTCAGCACGTTCAAGAAGACGAGACTTAGCTGAATTGAAATCTTCATATTCTAAAGCAGACGTTCTCGTTACGTATCTGATAAACAAATCGCAACCCGCAGTCAAAGAGATCGAAGTTTTGTCCCACGACTGTCAAAAAAATCCAAATCGAGGAATCAACAAATTGAATTTCCAAGATTTAATGATATTTTAAATCTCACCTTGAGTGTATCGGAAGCTTTTTTGAGCTCAATTTCAAGCTCCATCATAGTCGTAGCTTCGCTCGCACGAATAACGGCAGCTAGAGCTCGGATTGCAGCGACGGCCTCAGCTAGATCCGGTTGCTTTCTCCAGTTATTGAACTCTTCGATTACGTTAAAGGACTTCTCGGTTTCGAAATCAGCTACGGTTGAGTTAAGTTGCTCATCGCCTGAGACGTCGCCTACCGCGGCTTTAGCTTGGGCTAGCCAGTCGATTGAAATGACACCGTGATGCGCCGCGCGGGTTTGGTAGTAAGCGGAGATGGAATCGGAGTTTTGAATGGGGACTCGCGTTGTTTCGGCCATGGGAGGTGAGTTCGAGCTACGTCGATCGAGTATAAACGACGGTGATCTTCGCCACATTGATTTTGTTATTTTTTTTGTTCTCTTTGGAAAATTTTCTCAAAATGGAAAAATAGAAAAAGTGAATATGATTTTAATTTACCGTGTCAAAAAAAATTATATTTTACTTCGGTCAGGTAGCCGATCTGAGGCCCATTTATAAGCCCAAGTATCATTATCAAAAAAAAGAAAAACAGCCCACTAATTGTTTTTTTTTTCCTGGAAATTTATTAAAATTAAAAGATAATTTCGCTAATAAAATTTAGTTAAGTAAATATTAATTTGTTAAGTTGTCATTCTCAAATGAAAAAAAATAGCAGTAAAAATTTGGATATCAAATTTAGCAACTTCAGTTAAATGATAAACGTAGAATTTTAAGATCATAAAATTATAGCAGAAATAACAAAATAAATAAGATGTACAAAAATAAGTTGAACAGTTCAAAATATGTTTTTATCCATTTAATTTCGAGACAGTTAATATGTTAACTGGTTTTTGTTGAGCTAATTTCATTTACTTTTTGTGTTATAACACCCAAATTTTCTTCAAATACTGTAAAATAATTTGTTTTATAATGATATATATCAAGATCAGTTCTATTACAAAACTGTCTGCCAAATTACAATGGTCTGCTTAGTGATTAAACAGACAGAGAATTTTTTTTTTTAATTATATTACTCAGATAGTGTACTTTAGAGATCTCTCAAAAGGACTTTGAGCTCATCCTCAAAGGTCACAGTTGCTTTTTAATCACGGAACTCATCCATGAAGCTCTTGTGGAACTCTGTGAGACGATTCACTATAGCTGGAATCTTGTCTTCTTGCGGGAGTATGGTGCACCTGAAGTGCCATGTTCCAGGAGCCTAACCACAATAAACAAGAAAACACACATATTCTTCAAGTTGGATCCTTTTGAAACATTGTTTATACCTAAAGCTATAAAAAGCTAGTTCTTTTATACCTGTCCGAAGCCAGAACCAGGGACTACAACTATTCCAGTAGCATTGAGAAGGCGTTTGCAGTAGAACGCATCTGGCGGTGTCTTTGCGGTCTTTGCAGCTTCAATCGCCTTTTGAGGAAGATCAATACGAGGGAAGAGATACATTGCTCCTTCGGCTCTGTTACATGTAACGCCTTCTAAGTTGTTAAGAGCCTCTTCCAAAGTCTGCACATTCATTATCAAAGCTTATGAGATTATCACAACAAGACTGACATTATATTTCGAAGTAATGTAAGTTTCAACTAACCTTTGCACGTCTAGCCATTGATGTGAGAATACCATCTCTTTCTGCCATGTATGAGTCATACGAGTCATCACCAGGCTGATCAAATAGATAAAAAACTTATTAATTAGTCATTGATCTGTTGCAAGAACTTCAACAAGAACCGATAAGAGAGAACTGTAATGTTTACCTTGGGTGGGCTCATGACAAGGCTAGCAAGAATTTGACCAGAGATGTTAGCACAAAGATTCACAGTAGCCAGTTTATATATCTGTTCTCTTACATCAGAAGTGAATCCAGTAACTTCCATGTAACCTCCTCTTTTTCCACATTCTCCATAGTAACCTATCAACATAAAACGATAAAAAAAGCCGTAAATTTTATGAGATGACAAGTAATTTAACAGTAAAAAAAAAGTTGTTCTTTTACCCTTGGAGATTGATTGGAACGAGACTAAGGAGATATCCTTTTCGCCATATCCCAAAGACCGAGCTACTTTCTTGAAAGAATGGAACTTTTTGTCAGAGACGTAAACATTTTCTTGGTAGACCTCATCAGCTAAAAGAACTAATCCTTCTTGCTTGCAGAAATTAACAATGTCACGCTGGTTTTCTTCAGCAAGAACCTTAACCAGAATCATAGTGAAAAAGTTAGAGAAATGTTTCATTAGCATCATATAAGTGCAAAACTTTTGTCAGTATAAGTCCTGAAGATCTGTTTGTTACCTGCCCTGTTGGGTTGCCAGGGTTTATGACAACCAAGGCTCTTACAGCGATGCCTTTGGACCTAGCTTCTTCCACTTGCTTCTTAAGGTCAGATATTTCCAGTCCCCATCCTGTTGCTTCATCAAGATAGTACGGAACCTAAGCAGACAAAAGAAAGACAATTTTCAAAAAAAAAATGGTACCAAGAAACAATATTATATATCTTCCATAATGATTATTAGATGAACATACCAGAGATCCACCATTTAGGGTAATTGAAGCAGAGTACAATGGATACTGAGGAATAGGGCAGAGAATACCATCTTTCTCTGAACTTAAGAGAAGTTGCAGCATCATGTGAATCTATAGAAACAAGGAAGACAATTATTCACTTAGCATTGAACTCTTCAAAAGAACTTGCTCTAATTCAATGAGAAAATGTTTTGTTTCTTGACTTTACCGCTGGACTTGCACCATCGGTCAAGAAAATATCATTAGGATCAACAGGGAAGCCATCACGAGCTTCTATTCCAGCTGCAATCGTATCACGTAATCCCTTGATACCCTGAAGCAGAAGATAAAAAAAAGAATCATTCAGCAACATAAAAGGCTCATCCAAAAGCAAGGACTATTAACTAGACTCTGATGACAAACCTGGCTGTGACTATAAGCACCAGTTGCTCTTTCGGGAATTTGGTCCAAAATCTTCCATGCTCGGTCGATCGAATCAGTACTGATAGCAAGTTAAAGAAATAAAATGTGAAGCAATATAACGTACATGTTTTAAAGCTCAGGATCAAGTCAAATACCTGAACAAACCATGTGTTTCAGACTCATCCAAAAGGCTGGTGTGATCACACAACGCGAGAACCTGAGACACATAGATGATAAAAGTTATATCACAGTGGCTGATTTGACAAAACAAACTAGTACCAATAACGTTCACTTACCTCTCGGAAGAACTTTATAGGCAGCTGACCAAGAGACTGAGGATTCCCAATATTGCAATAGATTATCTGTGTCAAAAGTGGTGAAAAGGCTTCTAAGTTTCTTTTTTGTTGGGAATTATAAAGAGTTTCAAAAGAGAACATGACTTTGTTGATGAAGAACAAGATTTTACCTCATCGAAGGGATAAGCATCCTTATTAGACTTCAAGTCGTCTTGCAACTTCTGTAAGATGGAAGCAAAAAAGGCAAACATAAATCAAATTAGCTTTAGAACAGTTTTACAGATTTTTGTTTGTGATTTAAATGGACAAAACACATGTATCTCTGACCTGAGCAATGTTGACAATTTCTCCACGAACAGCATACTCACATTTCAGAACCTGCCACCCAAAAAGAAAAAAAAACTCTTAGTTACAAGACAAGACAAGTTGTAGCTTGTTTAGTATGATCAAAACTTCAAAAGTGACTCATATGTAAAACAATGACATAAAAGTAATAAAGAAAGTCCAGGATGTGACACCTCACTGAGAAAAATTTGATGAGAAAAATATTTAAAAAATATTCGGAAAATAAGAATCTACAAACAATTATATAATGATCAGCTTGAGTCGACGAAGCCAAGATGTAAAAGAACAGATTTTTATTTATTTTTTGAGATTAGCAGAGTGGATCAAGAAGATAAACAACCCAGAACATAATACATGCTCACTATCAAAAAAAAATAAAAAATAAATAATACATACAAAGTCATGATTTCATCAAAAAAATTCAATACCGTTCAACCTAAGCACGAGCAGAAGCAAAACTCAGAAGATGCGCAATAAACACCAAATGAATAACAGAGAAACAGAGGAACTAAGCAATATGCTTGTCGGTTTCATCATTGGGAAACACAAAGGTGAAAAATTTGGCGTTAAATCAGAAACCACACTGAGTTTTAAGAAATTTTTAACTAAAATAGAAACAATTTCAGATTAATCAAGGGGAAAAAAATCAGAACCCCACAATTAAAAAATCAATAGGTACTGAATAAAGAAGCCACCTTGGGATTAATGGAGTCAATAGTAACGGGAAGAGACGAAGCCGAATCAGAAGCAGTCATCTTCGAAGTAGAAGACAAGAAACGAGACAAAGAAACAAGAGGAACACGAGAAGGAACAGGAACAGATAGAGATGGAAGAAGAGACACAAAGCGTAGGGTTGTGTGATGTTGACGACGAGTATTGTCAACGAGAGTTTTAGCTTGGTTAATGAAGAATCTCCGCATCTGTGATTAGCTTTTTATAGTATGACCGTGCTCGCCAAGCTCAAGATTACAATATAAAATTATCGTTTCACGAGGACGAAGCGTGTGCCAATGTGCTGCTCTAAACCAGTGCCTGCACACCGATTTTGCCTTGTTCACCACGGATTTTTTTTATTATTATTTGTTTTTATCAAATCTCGAAACCACTCTTCAAAACACACACAAAAGGTCAAAATGGTCAAAAAGTGAAATTTTTGCCTAACTTTTCTTTTCTTTTAAAAATGAAGATATTTGTAGGCTTTTATAGGCGGCTAATTTTATTTAACTTTTTTTTTTTAATTTTGGTTAAAACACGCGTAAATCCCAAATAAGTCATTGACTGAAATCCAAATACTCATAATCCGATTACAACTGAAATCTATTTTGGGCTAAACAGATATGTTCTAGCATAATTAAATTACTATTAGTTGATATTAATAAAAGTTAAAACATACAGTACTACTTCAGCTAATTTTAAGGTTTTGAAACTATTTATTACTTAATGAAGAATTTTAGAAATCTCTAAATCTAAATAGGAGTGTTTATATGGCAAATTTGATGTTTTTAAATTGAGGATTTTATAAGTATGATAAATATTTTAAAATACATTTATTTTGGTTTGAGGATGATGTCTAATTTCTTTTTTTTAAAGTGATAATTTCAAAAATATAAAATTTTATACCAGTTTTCAGAAATACCAGAACATGTAGATTAATAATTTTTTAATAAATTTGTATATAGTATATCATGAAAACTATATTATATATTTAAAAATGTAAAGTTTTATGATGGTTTATAAAACATTTTTTAAAAATTAAAGGTTTATAAAACATGTTATAAAATGAAATTTTAAACAGTTATAACTTTAGTACTATTTTTGAATAGTGGTATATGTACCAGTTTTTTTTTCATAAATAATATCTGTTCCAATATGTATAGTTTTACTAATACTAAAGTAAATCATATGTTGCAAATGGTGTTCTTTTTGTTCAAGATTTTGTTTTTATGTTAGTGATAAGAGACGGATCGGGCTAATTAATTAGGCCTAGAAAGGCCCGTAAATTGTGACCAAACCCATTCAGTGTTAAAAATATGCTCGTCACTAAACACTAGAAACATCGTCGTATTTATGTTGGAGGAAAATAAAACCTAGAAATTATAAAATTTTATCAACGTATTACGTATACTAGGAAGTTGAGGAACGACATCGTTTTCGTTTTTTTTTTTTTCTTTACTTCTGATTGTGATTCTTCTTCATCTCTCTGCGCCGTTCTCTATCGGGCACACACGCTTCTTCGCTTTTCCTCTTACACCAAACTGTGTTTTCGCATCCTCAGGTTTGTGAATAAACCTAATTGTTCATGTTTTCCTATTGTACAAACTTCACATACGTTAGTGTAAAGTTTTAGATTGAGAATCTTAATTTATTGTTATGTTATAGGTAACAAAACTCAGTTATGGTATCGTTACCTTGAGTTGAAGTATAGACCCTAATTTTGAGGCCTGGTTCTTATGTTTTACAATCTAGAGCTGTGGGTTGATATTTCTGGAGGAAAAAAATTGAATTTTTCCTTCTTTTTTTGTTAGCCCTGTAATATTTGTGTGATTTGAGAGATATAGTAATTGAAAGCTAATTACTTTGAGTGTTATTATTGTGTTCTTGTTTGATATTTGAGTATTTGTTTGGGTAATTTTTGTAGGGTCTAACATAGTTGGCTAGTAATTACATGGTTTCAGTTGGTTCTAAATCATTACCATCAAGGAGGCACAAGAACACTGAAGAAGATAGCTTGATGGGTGAACGGGAAAAGTCTAGCAACAATCGTAGTGGAAGGAATAAAGGAATGTGTAGGAAGGACCAGAAAGGTAGCCGTGGATTTGATGGTGATAGTAATAAGAGGAACCAATCTGGTGGTTCCTCTAATGTAAAGCCAGCATCAAAGAAACAATCCGAATTTGAACATCAGAATCAATTTGTCAGGTAAAGGAGTAGACCTTTGAACCGAGGGGATAGCTAGGTTTTCCCTACGCTTTATAATTTGTTATCATGAGCAGTGGTAGTGAATCTGGCTTGTCTTTTGCAGGAAAGAGATTGATCCAGAAACTTCAAAGTATTTCTCTGAGATTGCCAATCTTTTTGATAGTAATGAAGTTGATTTGGAGGAACGTTCAGTAATCTGCGGAAGTGCCCTTGAAGAAACAAGAGGGAGGGAATATGAAATTGCTACGGACTATATCATTAGTCATGTCTTGCAAACTCTACTTGAGGGATGTGAACTTGACCAACTTTGCAGTTTCGTACGTAATTCTGCAACGGTGTTCCCAGCCATTGCAATGGATAGATCTGGTTCTCATGTTGCGGAGTCTGCTCTCAAATCCTTGACCACACATCTGGAAAATCCAGATGCCTATTCTGTGATTGAGGAGGCTTTGATTTCCATATGCAAGGTACTTATACAATTTGTTCGGGCTTTGGCAAGCATGTTGAGGTATCCTAGTTATGAAAATTGTAATTGACCTCGATTGTGATGGTAACTATTTTCCTTGGTCAGGTTATTGTGGATAAACCTCTCGATATGTTGTGCAACTGCTATGGTTCTCATGTTCTTCGAAGGCTTGTTTGTCTTTGCAAAGGAGTCTCTTCAGATACCCCTGAGCTTCATGGCGCAAAATCATCAAAAGCTCTGGCGAAACGTATGAATTTGAAGATGTCTCATATAGATGAGAATTATCCACAAATCCCTCATCAAGGGTTTCCAGATGTGTTCAAGTACCTTTTATCTGGGCTATTAAATTGTAGCAAAGAGGACATGAAGTATCTTCAAGTAGATCAGAATAGCAGTTTGGTATTACAGGTATGTTATATGCCCCTAATCTTTATTTGTTATTTTCAAGCAACGTCTTTAGTAGTATTGACTGTTATTTTACTCTCCCTATTTCTCAATGATGCTTACAAATCTTCTCTTGACAGACGGCTCTCAGACTAATGGTGAAACAAGAGGAGGAGTTGCTTGAAATCATTCCTCTTATTCTATGCTGCAACTCTACAAATGAAAAAGTAGAGGGGTTTCATATAGAGACTGATGTTGCCAAAGAAATTTTAGAGTCAATGAAGGATAATTCATTCAGTCGTCTGGTGGAGGTAACTGAGTTTAACCTATGACTGAGTTGTTGCTTTTTTGTATATGTCTGACTGAGGTGTTCATACCAAAATTGTGGTAGCTTGCAAATAACAATTGATTATGGATATATTGCCTGCTTAGAAAATGCAAAACAATATCTAGAATGATCACCAGTTATCTTTTGGGTTCCATCCTGTAACTGGAGTGTTAATATTCTTAGTTGTCTTTTTGAATGTATTTGTTTGCCTTTTCAGGTGATTTTGGAAGTGGCCCCTGAAAGTTTGTATAAAGAAATGTTAAACAAAGTTTTCAAGAATTCTTTGTTTGAGCTTTCAGTTGACCGGTGTGCAAATTTTGTTATACAAGCATTAATCTCCCATGCAAGAGACCAAGAACAGGTATCCTTACCCTACTGGCACTTTGTCTTTTTTCTGCTGTGTCAGCAAAAATTCATCTAGCTTTGAATTTATTTGTGCTATTTCCTTTAAACTGACGTTCAATTGATTTTGTCTGCAAGATGGGTTTGATATGGGAAGAATTAGCTCCAAGATTCAAGGATCTTCTTGAGCAAGGGAAGTCAGGTGTTGTGGCTTCTCTGATAGCAGTTAGCCAAAGGATTCAAAGTCATGAACATAAGGTTTTCTAAATTCTGATGAAAAATTATTTCTGCTCTAGTTTCAAAAATGTTTTCTTATACAGATGATTCTTGCTGATTTGACAGTGTTGTGAGGCCCTTGCTGGTGCAGTATGCTCCGCAAATGAATCTCGTACATCCATTGTTCCACGGCTGTTGTTTATTGATAACTACTTTGGTTGCCATGATAAGTCTACATGGGAGTGGGCACCTGGTTCAAAGATGCATGTCATGGGTTGTTTGATCCTTCAGGGAATTTTCAAGTTTTCTAGCGTATGTTTCCTTTTCTTCTTGTGCTGACAAAAATAGTTTCATTGATTTTAATTTCCAAGTTGGCTGTTCGTCCACAATCACAATAATTCCCAACTTTTTTCCATTTCACAGGATCTTATACAGCCATACATAACAAGCTTAACTTCCATGAAAGCTGAGTATACCATTGAAACAGCAAAAGATTCCAGCGGTGCACGTGTCATCGAGGCATTTCTTGCCTCAGATGCTGCTACAAAACAGAAGCGCCGACTAATTAATAAGTATGCTTTGCTTTTGAGTGCTATTTGTTTATTTTGAAGACCGGTAGATAGCTTTGTTTATATGATTACACTACCAAAACTGAAGAATATATAGGGAAAGTCAGAGTTTTCTTTTCTTCTGTGCTTTTTCTTCATTCAGTCTCTTTGGCTAACTGTAAGTTATTTTCAAGCAATGGTTCTTTATTCTGATGATGTTTCTTTTCACCAATGACTTCCTGACAGGTTACGTGGACATTTTGGCGAGCTTGCATTACACACGTCGGGTTCATTCACTGTTGAGAAGTGCTTCGATGCATGTAACTTGACACTAAGGGAAGCCATAGCGACTGAACTGTTGGATGTGAGCGTTGATCTCTCGAAAGCAAAGCAAGGGCCGTTTCTGTTTAGGAAACTTGATATTGATGGGTAAGATCTTATTCACAAAACTTGCATTGTTTGGATGAAGTTGTAACACATCAGGAAAACTGGTATCACCTACATACGAATTTACACTTTCTGATGGAAAAAAAAGAAGACAAATTCTTAACACAATAAGTCTAGGGGATTTAGTGACCCATGGTGCCATTGAAAGGAAGATCTGTAGTGTTGATGCACGCATGTATTATTTTGCATCTTTTACCACATTCGTTATTTTGAAATGCTACTGAATCGTTTCTTTGTTGCAGATACGCCAGAAGACCTGATCAGTGGAAATCAAGACAAGAAGCTAAGCAATCGACATATAACGAATTTTGTTCTGCATTTGGGTCCAGCAAATCGAATTTTCCAAGGAACACTTTCGTCTCGGACGCATCTGAGGATGCATCTCAGGAAACAGAGCTAAAGAACACGAGGAAAGAGATTGACCATCATCCTAGTTCCGGGTTTAAGCGTCCCCGAGAAGAACATGCTAGAGATAAGGATGAACCTTTTGCAGGGGAAAAAAGGACGAAACAGAAGAAGAACAAAACTATTGAAGCAACAGATAAACCAGTTTCCAAAAAAAGACCTTTCCTTTCTGGTGAGATGGCTGGAAAGAATCGGCCTTCAAATAAACTAAGAATATGAAGGTTAGACTCCCTTACTCTATCATATCAATTCAAACTGCATTTTTCTCATCTCTGTGTCACAGTTCCTTTTTCTCTCTATAATTTTTAATGAAGATGACAGCATAGTTGAAGCCTTTCTGGCTAGATCTAACCCCTATAAGAATGCTAATTAAAACATTGTTTTCATATTACATTCCAAACGAACTTATAGAGGTCTAAAGCCTACTCTAGGAAATGTTAATAGTAGCAACCTTATAAGATGATTTCTTATGTTTCAATTACATTACAGCATCCAGAAATAAGTTTAAATATGCTAATACTACCAAAAAAAAAAAAAAAAATAGATAGTAAGAGAAAGAATATGAACTCTATGGTTCTGTTGATGTGATATGCTGTTTCCTACTTGCTCCTACATCTTTAAGTGGATCGATCCTGGTACAAAAATAAACACTCTTAGTGTCAATCATACACTTACAGTGAGATATGCAAAAATCATTTGAGATGCGTAAAGATTAATAGTTTGTTTTTACTTGTTCTGTATAGGGCTGGAGCCAGACCTTGGGATTCTTCTGAAGCTGTCTTTTTCACCTCTTAGCAACTCTTCCTTGGTCTGCTTGTTTATCTGCAAATCTCTCACACCTTTACTAGAAGCTAAATCCATGGAAGCTGGTGCCATCTGACGACCTTCTACATTATTATTGCTGCTAAACAAAGCTAGAAGTAACAGAAGCAGAGCTGCTGAGACTGAGATTGATACCGATGTATGGAATCTCTTCATTGTGTGAATTCTCTTTTTGATCTGTTTTATATCTTGGTGGAGCTCTTAGGTTGTTATGTTCCTGAGACTGCAGTTGAGAAAAATTTTGGGTAGCAAGCTACATTTAAGTTAAGTTTAAGAAAACGAAAGAGATTGAATATTTTGTTGCTTTGTATATTATTTTATTGTTCTTTGAGACTTTTTGGGATCTAAACACGTGATCTAGTTTGACTGATGTGCCAATATTATTTATTTCCCCAATTGTGTCTCGGATGGTAAAGATATATTCGTCTTAAATCTAATGATTTATAGATCATCCACTGATGGGCCTTATCTCGGTTTCCTTCGCCTAAAGATGGTTTTGACTCCTTATATGTTCATTCAAACCTCTATTATCTTTATCGTACAGGAAAAAATAGAGCCTTGCCTCAAGACATTAGAAGATTATTCCCTTGGATATTGTGGCGAATCTGGAAGAACAGAAACTCATTTCTGTTTGACGGTAAAACATTTCATCCTTTGGAAACAATCAAGAAGATAGAAGAAGATGCAGAAATCTGGTCCATATCTCAGATAGTTAATCAAGAAGTTGAGGAAGAGTATGGGACTGAAGATGAGAGGGGTGAAAAATGGTCTGCTCCACAAGACTCATGGATTAAATGTAACATTGGTGTAGCTTGGTCTAAAAAGGAAAAATTGGCAGGTAGCTCATGGGTGATCAGAGATGCAAATGGGAAAGTGTTATTGCACAGCCGAAGGGTCTTTTCTGAAATTGCAAACAGAGAAGATGCCAACCTATGCACAGTCATTTGGTCAGTCAACTGTGTGCGAGATCACCACCTGAATCAAGTCGTGTTTGCTATGGAGTCGGTTGAACTTATGGGCACACTGAACAGGCCGAATGCTTGGCCTTCCTTTGCTTACCATCGTGGTGAACTTTTGTCTGCCTTGAAGAATGTACAAAATTGGAAAGTGTTTTTAGAATCTCAAACTACAAACAGATGAGCTTCTCTCATAGCTCAAAGTGCAGTTGACTACCCTTACATGCATTCTTATGTAGCTGTTGGACCTCCAGTTTGGCTAGAAGAGCTCTTTGAGTATGAGAGATCATTTTCCTCTGTTTCCTGAGATAATTAGTCTGCTAACAGATGACTATTATTGGCCCATTTTTTGTGAGGTTGTGTGTTCAGTTTCTTGTCAAACACCAACCCTTATAGTCTCTAATTTTGGTTAAACTCTCCTTTGTAACCGTTGTTATTTCAATATAATCAGTTGGAAAAAAAAAAAAAAAAGATCATCCACTGATGATTAGTCATCACATATACACAGAAGCATACACATTCATTCACACGTATTGGCTATGCAATTTTGGGTTTGCAATGAGGTTCATGTGATAGGGCACGTGATTACTGATTCTATTACCAAAAATTTTAAAAAGTATTAGTTAAATCCAACTTCCATGAGAGGAAAAATTTGCAGGTTAATACAGCTCATCTGTCTCTATGATACTCACCCTCTTTTTATTTGTTTTTCAGTTTTTCTTAATTACAAGTACCAAACCGGTTTAGTTACAGACCAAATTTGTTTCCGCAATTAATTTATGAACCAACTGTTTGTTAGTTCTCTTGACTCGTTTAATGGTAAAGCAGAGCTCATTGTAGTTGTAGAGTTTTGCTTCTTGAAGAACTTTTCAATTCATGTCTTGTTTTTGGCTGTAGATTTAGATTTGCTAGTTTAACTTGGCAATGTCTTTTGCTAATGTAAACGTAGTTGATTAGAGAACAATATAGATAAATACTCTTTAATTTCAATTTCCCTTGGGATACATAAATAATATTACTTGGATGACAATAATTGCTCTCAAGAAGAAGCCACCTAAGAGCCGAGACCTATACACATAGCTCAAATGATACTATAAGCCGAAGAGAATATAAGCGAAACCAAGTTATAACTTTCATATATAAGAAATAATACTTATATATATATATATATATATATATATATATATGCTACTAATAACAAATTAACAATAACGTAACTTATGTAGGTAAGGCAAAACAAGATCATAGTCTCTAGAATCTTCCCGTAGTTCTTGAGGGTTTTTGTGTTGGCGTCATAGCATATTAATAGCCTCTTCGACGATAGCTCGAACAAAACTTGGTCAATCTCTTTCGCCATTTCTTTGGTCAATCTTATGAAACTTGGCCCAGCCGCCGCCTCGACACTCTTCCATCTCCCAAATCTCCATGATTTGAGACGGGACATCGTAATCTATCATCCATAAGTCCATATAACGTGAAAAAGCGAGATTTTTTGGATATTCCTATTAAGATAATGACTATAGCTTCCATATATTCTCTTCTCATAGATTTGGTTCTATCTTAAGATATACTCAAATCTATCATATTGTCTGTATAAATACTTGTACATCTTTTTGAATATACAAATTCATCAGAGCATACCATTTAACAAAAATTTAGGTTTGTTTTTGTTTTTAGGTTTTAGTTAGATGGTATGCTCTTATGATTTTGTATATTCATAATGAAAAAGATGTACAAGTATTTATATCTTATTGTAAACCTAAATCTTCAGCCACTCTCGTAGCAATTTACAATAGTCAGGATACCCGAACCTCTTTCATCGGTATTGACATGTCGTCTCGAGCCCTTCTTGAAACTCATGAGCTTCATCCTTTTCTTGACGATCCAAACAGCATGCGACACAGCGACAGCGACAACCAACGGACTTGTAAAGTAGCCGATCCTGTCTCTTCCATGGAGCATGCGCCGGATTAGGTTGAACAAGTCTGTTGGTTGTCGTTGTCGCGTGTGACATATTGTTTGGTACCAAATTTGTTATTTCTAGGGATTTGCATGGGACTCGCGGGACATGATCTAATTAATAACAAGGTTGAGCTCATGTTTCTACAAAACTTGTTTTGGTTTGTGTGCTTAAGCGTATGCCCTGGCTCTCTTTATATACAATACACTAGCGCTTAATTTGGAGAGAATATAAATCCTAAACGGAAAAGGAAATTTTTTTTTTTTTTTTTTTGGAAATACTAGTATATCACACTACAAGAGGTACCTAAAAGAAAAAAGAATTAAAAAACAAAATTACACGTAAGAATATTTATCTAATAAATTCTAAACAAAATCATCTCGGCCGCAGTCTCATCCTCCAAAACCCTAAACTTACGATGCAAAAGAGAAGGTGAGAGAGTATGAAAAAGCGAGGTGGTGTTGTGAATATGGACAGGATCAGTGGTTTGCCTGAAGCTCTGATTGTCCAGATATTGTGTCTGATTCCTACAAAAGAAGCCATAGCCAAAAGTGTTTTGTCCAAACAATGGAAATCTCAATGGAAAATGATGCCTAAACTCAAGTTTGGTTCTTTCGTTGACAGACTTGAAACCGAGAAAGTTTGCAAGTCTTTGCTTTCACATAAAGCTCCAGTTTTACAGAGTTTGAATCTCCACATTGATTTGGATAAATGTAGAGCAGCTGATATTGGAATCTTGCTTGGGATTGCATTTACTCGAAATGTGCGTAAGTTGGTACTCGGAGTTTACTTGCACAAAAGGTCATTCACATTTCCTAAATTTTTGTATAACTGTGAAACACTTGAGACTTTGAAAATCACTGTTGCTGCCTCTATAAATGTCCCTTCTTCTGTTTGTTTGAAATCCCTTAGGACTCTTCACCTTCACTGTATCTTCAAAGAAGATAAATCCCTTGGTAACTTTTTATCTGGCTGCACTAAGCTTGAAGATTTTGTGGTGCGTAGGCACTCACATTGCACTCTGAAAACTTTCACTATTGCAGTGCCATCTTTACAGAGACTATCAATTAATAATGGCTCTTGTAAAGGCAAGCCTTGGGGATATGTGATAAATGCTCCTTCTTTGAAGTACTTCAAGATTGAAGGTGTTAAGGCTCTTGAGTCTTGTCTGGTTGAGAACGTACCTGAGCTGGTGGAGGCAAGTATTGTTAATGTCTCTAAGATAATCGATGACAAGCTTATGGGATCTCTTACTCTAGTCAAACGTCTTTCCTTGGCTTTATCACCGTGTGGGATTAAGTTTCCTACCGGTAGCATTTTCTACAAGCTGATACATTTGGAGATATATACAAATACACAAGTGTGGTGGGATCTACTTACTCTCATGCTCCATACTTGTCCTATATTGCAAGTCCTCAAGCTCATCAATCCCAGTTTCCGGGGTAACCGTCTATATCATGGTGTAGAATGGAATCAACCAAAGAATGTTCCTGAATGTGTGTTGCTTCATCTTGAGACATTCATGTGGGAAGGCTACAAATGGAAGGAAGGAGACGAGATAAAAGTGGCCAAATACATTCTGAAGAACTCAAATCGTCTAAAGAGAGCTACTTTCTCCTCAATACACTACACGATATGTGATTCTAAAGATAGGCTTGAGGTGGTCAATGATTTGAAAAGTGTTGTATGGGCTTCAAGTTCATGCCAGTTTCAATTCTACTGGAAAACACATATATATTAGGAGGGGTCTTTGGATCCCACAGGTAACATTTACTCTGCTTTTAGTTCAGCTGGTTTTTATTTCTTAAGGATTTACACATATTGGGGTTTGATTATTTTTTATGTAGCTGAAGCTTGTTGGCATTTGGGAGAAGAAGAGAATTCAGAAAGACACTTGGGAGTAAGACAAAAGATGAGTTGGTTTCACTTGTGTTTTCTTTTATACAGATGTTTCTTAAACTCTGAAGTTGATTAGAGAACAATATAAGACTATTGTGTTGTGTTGATCTGAATAAACAAAAGCTTTAAATTTCAGTTTCCCCTGGAATACATAAATGATATTTTTACTTAGATGACAAAGAAAGCTCACAAAACACAAGCCAATAAGAGCCGAGACCAATACACAGTTTGACATCTTCAGGCAAATCTCACCCAGCTAATCTAATCACAATCTTCAAGGATCAACAGAAGCAACAGCATTGGAGCTACTACTACTACTACTATTGCTACAAGCCACTCTCTTGTCTCTACTCAGAAACCTCCTTAAGGACCTCAACCTCGTTGTCATTGGAGATTTTGCTTCTTCCTCTTCAACAATATATCTCATCGATGACGACGAAGAAGAAGATACATTCTGACTTCTAATGGAAGAATCATTGATATCCAGAACAACAGCTTCTTGACTCTGAGAAGCAGCATTACCAGAACCGTCTTCGTGAGACCCGACATTGGTGTTTCTGGTACTAACCTGATCCTGACGACCCCATACCAAGACATTGGTAGGGAACTCCGGAGAAGAAGTTGAAATTGGAGACAAAGCATCATTGTCATTGGTGCTAGTAGCATCTGCATTGTCCTGAACTTGTTCAACTCTCTTTGAACTAGCTTGGTCAGAACCAAGAACCGTGTTTCTGCAAATCGGACAAGTTGAATGAGACTGAAACCACATATCAATACACTCAACATGGAAACAATGGTTACACTTTGGAAGCAGCCTTGCTTTATCTCCTTTAACAAGCTCAGACAAGCAAATAGAGCATTCCAAACCATCTTTGCAACTATCTTGTCTGAACAAGACAATTGGTAAAGAACTAAGTTCAAAAGGAGTAAGTCCAGTGTTGGATAAAGCATCTTGCCCTGGAACAAAGATGAAACGGCGTCGTTGACGGCGAGTAACTACTGCTGGAGCAATAGATGACTGGTCTTCCTCTTGTTCTTGTTCTTGTTCTTGTTGTTGCTGTTGTTGTTGGAGCTGATCTATTCTCCACCAGTAGAGCTTTGCGTAGAGATGGAGGATAAGAACGAAGAGAACAGCCATGAATAGAACAATGATTGCTGTGAGAATGATCTTACTTGTGACCTCTTCAGTTGATAAGTCTCCGAAAATTGAGCTATGAGCAGATCCATTATCGTCCATTGATAATGCGATTTGACAAGATCAGAACTTTTATGTTCCGTTCTTTCTAAAGATTTAAACTTTGGGGGGGAAAACAATGAATGTGCCCAAATGATTCAAACACAATCAGCTTGATTCGGAAGCAGAAACTGCGAGATGAACAGAGCAAAACATGGAATTCGAGATGGGGATATGAAATTAGGGTTTTGTGAGGGAAAGCTAGAAAATTTACTTCTTTGTTGGGTACCCAAATGGAAAAAATCCAAACTTAACAAAAACCCAGGAATCTTTTTTTGCAATAAAGGCTTGAATTTTTTTCTGGAAAACAGAGCTCTGAACCGAGATGAGATGTGTTAAAGGTCGAGCAGAGAGCTTACTTGGTATAAAATGTTTAGGGTTTAAAGAGAGATGAGAAAAAAAGCAAAACAAAGAAGAAAGGTGTGAAGGGGACAAAGATGTGTGTGATTTCAATGTGAGTATGGGCAATGGAAGAAGAAGGCAGTGATAAGAAGAAGAAAGAAATGAAGGAGATGAGAGTGGAGCCCACTATGTTGAAATTGGGGTTGGGGAGCTACTCTTCTCCTATAAATCTACTCTACTCTGCTTTTTATCGACAAATTTTTCATTGTTAATGCGTTAATTCGTCGTCATCGTTCTCCATTAGACCATTACGCTCAGTTTTTCTGGTATGATTCTCTCCATTACATAATAGCCACTAACTACACTCTCTTTGTTGTCTGACTAATTAATTACTTGTGATTATATTACATTTGGTGACAATTAACGTATAATTGTGAGAGTATTCAACAGAAATTGTTAAGCAAACAAAATTTATTTTTATGGATATGCAATTTGTTATTTATTTTTATTAATCGTCTACTAATACCAATTTTATATCCAATGCGGCAATGGGTTTATAGTAATTGATATGAACTTGTCGATTTGACAAGAACACTTTTGTTGTAATTATGATAAATTTGACGAACTTGTACTACAACTTTTTTAAAAAAAATTTAATTTTCCTTTTTAACCAGAATGTGAATGACTAAACTGCCCATTAGAATAGAGTCTCTTTAGTCTTAGCAGTGCTTGATTAATTTAGGTGAATTATAAGAAACAACATTTATGGCCAGCTCACAAATTGCTATAATAGTAAAATGTAAACTGCTGTTTTCAACCCATGTAATATTTGTAATTTGTTTTCATATCAATTACTACACATGCATGCATTTCTTTTGGGAGGCTTGTTCCGTTTATGTATTGTAAATCCCTTTGAACATGTGATTTGTTGTTTCATAGTTAGGAAATGGGTTTAATGCTTTTATGGTTTTATTAATAAGAGGTACTAAAACAAGCATGAATGCTGTAACTGTTTTCTTTTATGAAGAAAAATTTCTAAAATATGGAGTACATTATAAGCTAAAATGATGGTGTGCACTGTTTACACATCTTTTAAAATTCATTCTTTAGTCTTTCCACGATATCGCTAATTTTGCTGCTCTCTCAAAATATGAATAAACAAGGAAAATAAAAGTAAGTCAAAAGAGATGATGACAATATCAATATGTCATGGCACTAATTTCAAATAAATACTAAATAGATGATAAGATTAAAAATCCATATTATGTTTTACTAATTACTATTATGAAGAGCTTTTTATTCTTTCGAGATCCAAGGACGTGAAAAAAGAGAATCATTCTGGTCGAGACCTAGGTTTAAGGATCTTGTCTTTTCATGAAGTGGAACCTTAACTATACTCAACCTTCTTTTTTTTTTTTTTTTTTTTTTTGTTAAACACTATACTTAATTTTAGGCACTTCTAAATATATCATATATGTACAGACTACAGACAAACCATTGAAGAACAAGTTTTAAAAGGTGTATGATATTTAAAACAGCAATAGGAAATTCTAATCCGCCTACGTTTATCTTTTTAATTATTCAAATCTTACTACTATTAATAAATCCATGTCAAATTTAAAATATTTGATGCACATTATTAACTTAGTACAATCTACACTGGGCAACTACTGAATACAAAGTCAATTTTTGTGGAAACTCAGACCAAAATCATGGAAAATTTCTACCCAAAGAAAGTCAGATCAAAATCTGTGTTCTTTATTACGAGGAAGAAAATATATTTTTGTTTTGTTTTGAAAAAACTATGTACCGTAAGATTCAAAACCTTTTGTTTTGAGGAAAAAATAGTTTAGTATCTGAAAATGACGTTGTTAATTTAAGCTCATATATTGCTCAATTTTGAAACTGTAACTTTAATTATTGTTGTCTTAATTTGTTTTATAAATGGTAATTAGGCAAAATGATGAGAGAAGAATGATGATCTCCCACCCTCCCTCTAATAACATATTGCCCTCTTTAATCTTTATATCATTCTCCTTAGATTCCTATGGCAACAAACCTTTTTATATTATAATTAATACACACAAATTCAAATTTACTCAAATATTCAGAAAAAATATATTTTGATTACAAAATTTCGTTTAGAAACTATAACTACTAGTATCGTTGATGGATTACATTACATGGACCATGACTCAATTATTTAACAACCCACTTGAATAAACCAATTCTACCAGTAATCAAATATATAAGGATTTAGATTTACTTTATGGGCTTTAGAATGAACATTTACAGGCATCAAATGGGCCATACATGATTAATTCCTGCAAGGCTGCAAGCGAAGCAATTGGTATCAGAATAGCAGAAGAAAGGAAAAGAGAGGAGGAAACGGGTCAGGCCGTAAATTGTTAATTTAATGGGCCGGACCAGGTTATGGCCCAATTGGGTTCTAATTGGATGAAACAGGTCGGGTCTCTCACTGACCCGTTTGTTTTTCGGAGGTCAATTTGCACTCAATTGGGTCGGACCGGTTGTCTCCTATTTTTGGCTTTTTCGAATATCACTATATATGGCTATTTTTTTTTTGCTTTGACTTTACTCAAACATCTCATGATTTGTTTTTGGGTATACCAACTAGTTGCCAAGTATATGGAATCTTGCAAACAGAATCTTTATTGGAACATTTTGATCACATATATATCAGTTTAGTGTTTAGGTGGGATTTTGGCGTTAGGTTTTGTTTGGGAGATAAAAAAAAAACTGTAGTTTATTGTTTGATTGATTTCAAAACCCACGTATTAGGATTTGTTTTTACATAAAGATAAGTAAAAATAAAGAGAAAAATTGTTTCCTTAGTTTTTACGATTGACTGAATGAATGATTAAATAAGTTGTTGGAAAACAAAAAACACATCTAAAAAGATACAGTAAAACCTCTATAAATTAATACTATTGGGACCAAGATATTTTATTAATTTAGAGAGAGTATTAATTTATCGATAAATTAATAATTATTAATTTATAGAGAGATTTTCCAATTTTCACAAATTCTATAAAAATCTATTTAAAATAAGATTTTTTTTTTGACAATTTCACATTATTATAAATTTATTTTATCTAAAATTCCTTTTACCTTATAATTTACATATTTTATTTTATTTTTTCCATCTCCAAATTTTTGTCATATTTCTTTTTTCTTTTAATTTTCCAATTCTGGATGCAGTTCGAGAAGACAACACCAGAAGTTTTTGATGCAATAAGAAAGATTAGAGATGAGCTCCAACAAGAATGCATGTTTAGGAATAAACAAACAACACTAGAGTCATATTTTACTAAATTATCTTAATTATATTTTTTAATGTTATATGATTATTAATTTATGTTATTAATGGGACCATATATTTACATAGAGGTCTAAAATAAATTATTATCTTATTATTTTATCGAATTGTGTCATTTTTTACACCGGCCCAACTCGGGACCGGGAAAATTTATTAATTTATAGAGGTTATTAATTTATAGAGTATTATTTTATAGAGGTTCTACTGTATAAGCTATTCAAAGCCATAACTTAACTTACACACATAATGACATAAATATATATTGTAAAAAGGCCAAGTGGTTAGATTTTGTTCTTTTTGCATCATCTTACCGGTCCAAGTCGAAGCATATATATGTTATGTCTTTGTGACAATCAATGTATTAGAAGATAAGCTATCTCCAATTTTGTGTACATATATATACATTATACATTGTATTGAATTAAATAATTTCTTTTTATAAAGTCAAACGTTTTCTCTCCCTTGATTTATGAAAATTCACGATGAGAGCATAGATTTCGGGTCGTCAGAAAATGTATGTATAATATATACATAACATATGCTTATTCACACCTGTAGTACAAAAAATGTTTATGTTATAATCGATTGACTGTTATTTTCTGCCGATTTATTTAAAAATTCCAACAAGTATTCATTAAAATATATGCCAATGGTACGACAATTCTGAAAATTGTCTTGTTTTATACCATACTAAATAGCTGTATCTGGTTCCGGAAAAGGAAAAATAGCTGTATACAGTTTACAAAGGACAAAAAAAAATATCACATTCACTATATAAAAAAATGCTAAATGCAAAATAAATCAGGATCATGATACATGTTATCTTTCAGTGGAATTGTCTAAATAAAAAATGGAATATCCTGATCCAAGTCGTCCAATTGATCTGTTTTACAAAATCATTTCTCATTTAAAAAAGGATGAGAAACAATATGAAATTATGAATCAAGAAAAAAATAAAAAGATGAATTTGTCAGACGAACAAAAATTAGGACGAGTTCATTTCACGATATATAAACAGACAAGCCGATGTGCTGTGTGACCTGTGTCCTGAAATGGATGCAAATTATATTTAAGAAAATAACCAACAAACAAAAAAGGTTTCTTAACAAAATAAAAAATACAATATCTATTGGTCTTTCCTTATTTCATCTCGAGCCGAGAAAACGACGAGCTTGAATGAACCTGGATTTGAGGTCCATGAGTTAATAAATTTAACAAATAGCTCGGGTTGAGAATATATTATTAGTGATTCTTAAATTTGTTGAATTAAAAAAAAAATCAGTGGGAAAACAATAACGGAGATTAATTCCCTTTTTTTATTTACATCAAAATATAGATATGATCATTAACAAAAAATATATATATATATAGATATGATCGGCTTATACCGAAAGGCTAATAATATATTATCGTCTTGTAAAGTCACAAGCTTATTTAACAATTTATTCTCAATCTGAGCCTCAGGGTTCTAAATTCCCTTTTTTTTATTTTAGATGATAAAGATAAATAAAGCAAACAAAAAGGAGGTCCAGCCCAATTCCTACGATTTTTTTGGTATTATTTAATGTCAAATGTATATATTCGGTTCCATTAAAGGAGATAAGTAGGATGTCTTTCAAAACTCTATTATGTAAATATTTGATAGAAAAAAAATTCACACCACCGTTACCTATTGTTACTAACCACTACTTAATGTATTAAACATATTAATTATGATTGCTTCTTTTTAATTAGACTAGGTTTTGGATCCACGCTACGCGTGGATATTTTAGTATATTTTCACAAAATCATGAGTGGTCTATAATATTTATAAAAATATTAGTTTTATATAGGAGATGATAATAATATATATTAACGTTTTGAAAAAAAAAATTTAGTGACTTTAATCCCTAAATTTATAAAGTATAATTAATTCTACTATTGCAATTAAAATTACATAATTTGGAAAACTATAGTAATATATATCTAAAAATAAATTGATTATTATAGTCAATTATTAAAATTTGGTATAATAGTATGTTTTTATTTTTTTGATAATTTATTATATGTTTTTAATGTGTAAATTTTAAAGGAATAAATCATTTTTGTAAGATTATATATATATATATATAGTAAGATCTTTTTCCAATTATAAACATGATTTTGAGCATCTATATTTTGACATATTTTTGATGATTTTTTATATTTCTTTACCAAATCCCTTTCCTAAATTTTATAATAGGAAGTATGTATATAATTTTTATGCATTCAATATATTTATCATGCAATATTTTGTTTTTTTTTCTTTTTTTTTCTATTTGATAGGATTTTGTTTTACCATCTTTTGATTTTACTTTCTTTTTTTTTCTGTTCTTTTAAATTTTAAACTTATTCAAATATGATTTTTGATTCATTTTGCATTTAGTTTCTATTTTATTTTCCAATTCAAATCTATTTACATAGGCGAGATTTTCTCTTCATGATAGATATTGTTAGCTTGGTTCTTAAAGTTTACAAATAGCAAGTACAATATAAAAAAAAATCTATGTTTCTTGTAATTTTTATTTATTTTGAAAATTTTATAAAATTTTTTCTTTTTATTTATTTTGAAAATCTTCTAAATTTTTTTCTTTTTTTCCATTTTCAAGTTTCAACTACAAATAGACATGTACATAATATATTTTGTTACTTTATGTTTATATGTTTAATTATATGTTTATTATATGTTTTTAATGTGTAAGTTTTAAAGGAATAAATCATTTTTGTAAGATTATATATATATATATATATATATAAGATCATTTTCCAATTATAAACTTGATTTTGAGCATCTATATTTTGACATATTTTTGACGATTTTTCATATTTCTTTACCAAATCTCTTTCCTAAATTTTATAATAGGAAGTATGTATATAATTTTTATGCATTCAATATATTTATCATGCAATATTTTATTTTTCTTCTTGTTTTCTATTTTATAGGATTTTGTTTTGCCATCTTTTGACTTCACTTTCTTTTTTTTCCGTTCTTTTAAATTCTAAACTTATTCAAATATGATTTTTGATTCATTTTGCATTTAGTTTCCATTTTATTTTCCAATTCAAATCTATTTACATATGCGAGATTTCCTCTTCATTATAGATATTGTTAGTTTGGTTCTTAAAGTTTACATAGGCGAGATTTTCTATATTTTATTACTTTTTTTGCCGGTGATGATCTTTTTTTTAAGCATGAGTTATTCCTCTAACACTTTATTATCTCTTTCTTTCTTAAACTTTTTTGGATTTGTCATATAGTTTTTTTTTTTTTTTGTCATTGGGGCTTCTATAATTCTTCTTCTTCCTTATTTTATGTAAGATTTTTTCTAGGACTTATTCTTTTTTTTTCTCCTTTATCTATATACAATATATTATATAAGATTAAATAAGGATTCAGAACTGTTATGCTACCAATTGTCTTTATTTTAAAGGCACATGTTTATTTTTCTTTTTTTAGTATTTTCATATTAAATAATTTCTATATTAATTAACAGGAAAATATAAATTTACGAAAAACAAAATATTATTTTGAATTATTCATTAATAAAAAACTAAGAAAACTCATTATTTTGAGTAATTTTTTTTATTTTGTTGCTTAATAAGAAATTAAGGCATAATTTGTCTTATATACTAAATTTAATATTTTTCTTTTTTTAGTATTTTTATATTAAATAATTTCTATATTAATTAACAGGAAAATATAAATTTATGAAAAAAAAAATATTATTTTGAATTATTCATTAATAAAAAACTAAGGAAACTCATTGTTTTGAGTAATTTCTTTTATTTTGTTGCTTAATAAGAAATTAAGGCATAATTTTTATTATATACTAAATTTAATATTTTGAGTAATTTTTATATTTTGTTTCCTATTTTGGCCATGATTTTTCTTTTTAAGTTTTTGGCAGATATCGATTTTTTCTTTTTTTAAATTTTGTTAAATTACCTTGATAATTTATGTTAAATATTGACGTGGACCAATAGCATCGAGTTTTTTAAATCCTATGTGGACGCGTTAGAAACACTATAGCTTCAACTTTTATATAGTATAGATTTCTTTTATTTTGTTGCTTAATAAGAAATTAAGGCATAATTTGTCTTATATACTAAATTTAATATTTTTCTTTTTTTAGTATTTTCATATTAAATAATTTCTATATTAATTAACAGGAAAATATAAATTTATGAAAAAAAAATATTATTTTGAATTATTCATTAATAAAAAACTAAGGAAACTCATTGTTTTGAGTAATTTCTTTTATTTTGTTGCTTAATAAGAAATTAAGGCATAATTTGTATTATATACTAAATTTACTATTTTGAGTAATTTCTATATTTTGTTTCCTATTTTGGCCATGATTTTTCTTTTTAAGTTTTTGGCAGATATCGATTTTTTCTTTTTTTAAATTTTGTTAAATTACCTTGAAAATTTATGTTAAATATTGACGTGGACCAATAGCATCGAGTTTTTTAAATCCTATGTGGACGCGTTAGAAACACTATAGCTTCAACTTTTATATAGTATAGATTCCAAATAAAAAAAATTATTATTATTTCTACAACTCATACAAACACAATTTAGGTTTTACATCCGGCTTATATCATGATGGCAACATCAGTAAAAACTACTTCAAGCCCCAATCAAATTCTATAACACTATATCAAGTTATCAACCGTAATATCAAAATTTATATTTAAATCAAAATGTAACTATTAAACTTTTTTAGATATATATTTTTTATTTTTCATTATTATCATATCATGCCTTTTAACTTCATTTTCATTTGTTTAAACTATATTTTACATAGTATACAATAAACCATAATTTTTTGAAAAACAAAACAAAAATACCACAACATTTTGAAAGTTTTGAGAATCAATTGAATGAAAGCTTTCTAAGAATTCTGAAACATATCCTCAAAAAAATACACAATAATATTTTTAGAAACTTTTTAAAATTGTAGCATTTACAGAAAAATTAAAAAATGGTATCTTGGATAAAATTTCTTGTTTTTATTATTTTAACTGTTGTTCTTTCTTATGAAAATCTTGATTTTATTATCTATTCCCATTACTATTTTTGGATACATATGTTATAACCTCTGCTATATTCGAAATGTCATTAAATTATATATAATATCATCAATCTTTTTTTTTCTCTCTCTATAAATAGTATTATTCAAATCTAATTTCTAAGGGGGTTTTCAAAACTAAGTGACCTTTTGTGAATAAAAGTCGAATTATTTCATGTATGAATCACAACAAAACCTATGTACAATATTGTGATATGTTATATATCACATAATGGTTCACACATATATATTGTCTTTGTATTTTTTTTTGTTCTACAACGAGGCTATAAAGTTTAAAAAAGTACAATATGAGAAAAGTCGAAGAGCCTTAATAAATTCAATGCCATATTGTTTAAAGTAACTTGTCAGCTATCATATACGCCATTTGCCCATTAGTAAATTAAGAACAAAACACATGAACAGCTTCAAGGATTTTTATAACCCCAAAAATTAAAAAGTCAAACAAAATAAATAGTATCCCTTTAAAAAAAAAAAGTAGTATCATTTGATCTTCTTTATCTACCTTTCGTTCTTTATGACCACTATCTATTGTTAAATGTGGCTTCCACTTGGCATAATTAAATTATAAAAAGATCCCCATAAAAAAGTAAAGAAAAGAAAAAAAATCGAAAAAAAAAAAGATGAATATTTTTCTGATATAAGAAAAGGTGTGTAACACCACCACCACTCCGAGCCACTACAAACCAGCCGCCCCAAAAGGTAAACGTCTCTCGTCTTTTATAAATAAATATATAATCATCATACTATTCCTCACCTTCTTCCTTTTTTTTTTATTCCTTTTTAAAAATTATTTTTATTTCATATCGTAATGTTTGTGCCCATCATTATTATAATATCATCAAATTCCAATTTCATGATCAACATCATAGCACGCACGCACGCACCTCCAAAGATGAAATGACCCCTATTTCTCTAAAATAAATCACATCAAGATTCAAGATTAATAGTTAAAACGCATACAAACTTTTTATCTATAACCATGCATAAATGACAAAACAAAACCAGACAAACGAAATAACTAAGATAATAATTTTCAAAGGGTTTCACATAAGCAGGTGAAAAAGAACTATAGCTATTAAATAGTAGTACATAGCGCTGACTTTAATAAACTACATAGGTAATAGGTATTATTCATATGGTTGTTTGTACATAATAAGCTTTTATTACAAGAGGAATAATAAAAACAAAAAACTTTATATTAAAAAACAAAAAAAAAACCATACCCACAGGCCACAACCACAATCAGGGCAAAAAGATAACATGATAAAAGGGAAAAAATAAATAAATAAAGGAAAAAAAGTAACTTTGGGTGTGACAAGAAGTTTTCTTCTGTTTGGTCTGACTATTCCCTTTAGTCAACGATTGTATTGAGAGCCATTTACAAGCTTCGACACAGAAACCCAGATTGGATAATGATGTCTTTTGTTTCTTTTCCCTCTTCTTCCAATTCTTCTTCAAGCTCTCTCAATCTTTCTCAGTTTCTTCTTCTTCTTCTTCTTCTCTTGTTCTCGCCATGATTGACGAGAAGATGAGATCTAAATCCATTGGTCCCCTCGTGAGACCAGTTAAACCTTTGAGTCCTCACATGTTTCTTTTTGTTCTTGTCTATGTTCTTTCCCTCTCTGTTTTCTTTCTTACAGTCTCAGAAGCTGTCTGTAATCTTCAAGATCGTGATTCTCTCCTTTGGTTCTCTGGCAACGTATCATCTTCAGTCTCTCCTTTGCATTGGAATTTGTCCATTGATTGTTGCTCCTGGGAAGGAATCTCCTGTGATAATTCTTCAGAGAGCAGCGTTACTTCGATTCGTTTGCCTTCTAGAGGACTCTCCGGCAAACTTCCATCGTCTGTTTTGGGTCTCCGTAGTCTCTCTAGTCTTGATCTTTCTCATAATCGTCTCTCTGGTCCTCTGCCACCAGGTTTCTTCTCTGCTCTTGATCAGCTTTTGGTTCTTGATCTTAGTTACAACACTTTCACTGGTGAATTGCCACTTCAACAATCATTTGCCAATGGAAGCAACGTTATCTTCCCAATTCAGACCGTTGATCTCTCCAGCAATCATCTTGAGGGAAATATCCTCGGTAGTTCTGTTTTCCTTCAGGGTGCTTCCAATTTAACCAGTTTTAATGTCAGCAACAACAGCTTCACGGGTCCTATCCCTTCCTTCATGTGCACAACTTCCCCGCAGCTCACCGAACTGGATTTCTCCTACAATGATTTCAGCGACGATATCTCTCAAGGATTAGGCAGATGCTTGAGGTTAAGCGTGTTTCGAGCAGGCTTCAACAATCTCTCTGGTGAAATCCCTAAAGAAATATACAATCTTCCTCAGCTCGAGCAACTCTTTTTACCAGTCAACCGTCTTTCTGGTAAGATTGATGATGGGATTACTCGTCTCACCAAACTGACAGTGCTTGAGCTTTACTTCAATCACCTCGAAGGAGAAATACCAAAGGATATAGGTAAGCTGTTCAACCTGAGCAGCCTCCAGCTCCATATCAATAACCTCACCGGTCCTATCCCAGTTTCTCTTGCCAATTGCACAAATCTCGTGAAGTTGAATTTACGGGTTAATCAGCTAGGAGGAACCTTATCAGCGATAGACTTTTCCCAGTTTCAGAGCCTAAGCACTCTGGACCTCGGAAACAATAGTTTCACCGGCGAGTTCCCCTCCAAGGTTTACTCCTGCAAAAAGCTGACAGCAATGAGGTTTGCAGGCAACAAGTTAACGGGACAGATATCTCCTCGAGTACTGGAATTAGAATCTCTGTCTTTCTTTACTTTTTCAGACAATAAAATGACGAACATTACAGGTGCTCTCAGCATTCTGCAAGGCTGCAGGAAGCTGTCTACTCTTATCATGGCAAAGAATTTTTACGACGAAACTGTACCAAGCAACGAAGACTTTCTTGCGGCAGATGGATTCCCAAGCCTCCAAATCTTCGGTATCGGTGGATGCAGATTGAAAGGTGAAATACCAGCTTGGCTGATCAAGCTCAAGGGGGTAGAAGTTCTGGACCTGTCATTGAACCAACTCGTGGGGTCAATTCCCGGTTGGCTAGGAACTCTTCCAGACCTTTTTTACTTGGATCTTTCCGATAACCTTCTTACAGGAGATATTCCAAAGGAACTGTTTCAGCTGAGGGCTCTGATGTCCCAAAAGGCATACGACGAAACAGAGCGGAACTATCTAGAGCTGCCAGTTTTTGTCAACCCCAATAATGTCACTACCAATCAGCAATACAATCAGCTTTCCAGCCTCCCACCAGCGATATACATCGGAAAGAATAACTTGACCGGGAGTATACCAGTCGAGGTTGGACAACTAAAGGTTCTCCATGTCCTGGAGCTTCTAAATAATAATTTATCTGGCAGTATACCAGACGAATTCTCAAATCTCACAAACTTAGAGAGGCTGGACCTGTCCAACAACAATCTATCTGGTAGAATTCCTTTGTCGCTCACGGGCCTCCATTTCATGTCCTATTTCAATGTTGCAAACAACAGTCTCAGTGGGCCGGTACCCACAGGGAGTCAGTTTGATACCTTCCCAAAAGCATATTTTGAAGGAAACCCCTTGTTGTGCGGTGGTGTGCTCCTAACCTCCTGCACTACAACTCACCCCTCTTCTACAAAGATGGATAAAGAAAAGGTCAACAAAACACTCATTTTGGGGCTTGTCATTGGGATTTTTTTTGGCGTCAGTTTGATTTTGGTACTGCTTGCTCTGTGGGTGATGGCCAAGAGGAGGGTAAATCCAGGAGACTCTGAGAATGCTGAACTGGAGATGAATTCCAACGCCTCCTATTCTGAAGTCCCTCCAGGGTCGGAGAAAGACATAAGCCTCGTACTGTTGTTTGGAAACAGTAGATATGAAGTTAAAGACCTGACCATATTTGAGCTCTTGAAAGCTACCAACAACTTCAGTCAAGCTAATATAATTGGCTGTGGCGGGTTTGGCCTTGTCTATAAGGCTATCTTGGATAATGGGACAAAACTGGCAGTTAAGAAACTCACAGGAGACTATGGTATGATGGAAAAAGAATTCAAGGCAGAGGTAGAAGTTCTGTCCAGGGCCAAACATGAAAACCTGGTCGCACTACAAGGTTACTGCGTCCATGAGAGTGCCCGGATACTTATTTACTCGTTCATGGAGAATGGTAGTCTTGATTATTGGCTGCATGAAAATCCCGAGGGTCCAGCCCAGCTGGACTGGCCAAAAAGACTTAACATCGTGAGAGGAGCAAGCTGTGGACTAGCGTACATGCACCAGATATGTGAACCACACATAGTACACCGAGACATCAAGTCCAGCAACATCCTTTTGGATGGAAACTTCAAGGCATATGTCGCTGATTTCGGGTTGTCAAGATTAATTCTACCATATCGCACCCATGTTACAACTGAGCTAGTGGGCACCTTGGGTTACATTCCACCAGAGTATGGACAAGCTTGGGTAGCCACTTTGAGAGGTGACGTGTACAGTTTTGGTGTCGTCATGCTCGAGCTACTCACGGGGAAAAGACCAATGGAGGTTTTCAGGCCAAAGATGTCAAGAGAATTGGTTGCATGGGTGCAACTTATGAGAAGGGAAGGGAAACCAGAGGAGGTATTTGATCCACTGCTGAGAAATAGTGGTTATGAAGGAGAGATGCTTCGTGTGCTTGACATAGCCTGCATGTGTGTAAACCAAAATCCTATGAGAAGACCAAACATCCAACAAGTTGTAGACTGGCTTAAGAACATAGAAGCGGAGAACACAAACCAAAGTAACAAAGAAGAACCGAAAGAAGAGACGTAACAGTGTGCCTTCCCTACATTCATCAATGAGACCAGAATCACACATCTGCATAAGTATATACACACTTATTTTTCTTGTCAATTGCATATGTTAACCATCATTTCCATGTATACATTAAATTTTGATGGTAATAGAAGCTTTGATGATGTAAAGTAATGAACAGGAAAGTATGCAGCTTGTGACTTTGAAACTGAGTTCTATATAAATGTCTGCACAACCCAAACCATATCTAGCTATGTGAATCCTTAAAGCTTTCTATATGATTGAAAAGCAGGTTTCTTTATTAGAGGTATGATTAGAAATCATGATTATATGATCGAATCAGAAGATTATCAAAACCAACTTTCTGCTATCAAAATTTGAAATCCATGTAAACAAAACTTTTTTGATGCTATCAGAAAAGGATTATGAAATAGAATTTGTAAGCGGCATTTCATCAAACACTTGGTGTGCATATTTACCGAAGAGACATCGAACATAACGAGAGGGGCAACAAAAGAAACGCAGAGACTAGTATGACGCACTACAAATACGAATCAAAATAAGGGTTGAGAATCTGAGAAACTGGAGACAAACCTAAACATCAATGGAGGATACAGAGACGTAGAACAGGGGAGATTTTTGTTTTGTGTGCAAAATTTTGGACTTTAAACGTAATTGGATATGTCAGGAACTAAATGTTGTCATATATAGTTTAGATAGATACGGATTAAGTATTCCTTTTTACCCTATGAGGCCATAAGTCCTCTTATATTTTGAAAAGTGACTCAGTTTTTCTAATATTATCATTGTAGCCCATAAGACCTAAACCAAAAAGAAAATCAATTGCGGCCTTGCAGGCTTATTTTAGTACACAACTCTTTCCAATATTTACATCGGAAGATGTATTAACTATTAACTATTAACGATGAACCCTTTATTAAAAAAAAAAAAAAAAATGTATTAACGGCTGTGTGCATAGTTAAGTATGGAAATGTGAAGTTAACGGATAGGCCCGGCTGGTGCAGGAGGAGTGTTTGGATGATGGCAAGTGGACAAAAGGGAAGTATATTAATGACGGCCAGGACAAGACCACCTCCATTGTTACTACCGGTTTTAACCGGCTGGATAAAGTACTAACCGGATCTTTTCCATGGGTGTGATGTGTGCATGACAACTGCAACCAACGGGAGAGTGATGAGAAAAGTAGTGACCACTGATGGTTTTTTTAATCGTGATTGTTTGTGTTTTTTAGGGTTTGAGTGAGTTGATCCCTAAGTGTCTCTCATGAGTTTTGGGGAGCAAACACATTTTTGATTTTTGTATCGGTATTTAAAGGTAAATGATTCATCATTTTCTCTCATGAGGCATCACAGTAAAAAGAAAAAAAAACTTATATGATGGTAAATGATTCAAACTTTGATTTTCGGTTTGAGGGTTGAAAAGAGGGGTTTAGAGTCTATGATATGGTAAATGATTCAAACTTTTATTTTCGGCACGAGGATCATGCACAATGTCCATGTTAACAAACTTATATGTACCAAAAAAAAATAAAAATAATAATCAAATAATTCATGGGAAGAAGATAATATTTCAAATAGAGAGATAGGGATGAGCGAACCAACGTAAGAAATAACTCAACATCTCTTTTTTATGACCACATTTTTCTTAACAATAATGATGTCCACCTCGTTCGTAAAAGAAAACAAATGAGTGACGACAATTCGAATATTAAAGAAGTGCAGTAATATAAGTAACATGTTATATAAGTACAATTAAATAGACTTCCGGATCCTGCAGACAGAACCGTGCCTAGAGTTTAAGATGCCTAAGGCAAAAAAAAAATTTATTTTATGCGTCCTTCATTCCTATTTATTTATATTTCTAAGAATTTTTTGTTCTTTTCAAAAAGATTTTCAATCGTCTTTGAAAACTTAACTATATTTTCTATTATGTCATCTACTTAATTCTGTTTTATTTGTTTTAACAAAAAATAGTTGCTCAATAAATACAAGGTTAAAATTATATTTTTTGCACATTTCTTAAAATCTGTGAAAATCTTATAAATACAAACAATTAGGAATGGAGTGAGTATATTTTTCATAATAAAATATGTATAACTAAAATTTTACATGTTATTTTATACAAATTTGAAAAAATTAATACTATTTCACAATCTATGAAAATATTCTTGAACTATAAAAATAATTTAATGATGTTTTGATAATCTATTTTCAGTTAATATTATTTTAATCTATAAAATACTAAAATTTAAAATATTACAAATATTTCATACTATTTTTAATATGTGAAATATAATTTTAAACTAAAAATAGTATTAAAATATAAATTTTACTAATATATTTAAAAATTTTAAAATTTTGGAGCCTTAAAATATACTTAAAATTATGGGGCCTAAGGCAATTACTTTTTTGATAACACATTAGTCACGGCTCTGCCTGCAGAGATAGAATAGCTAGCAAATCATGTGATTAGAGATTAGCATAGCATGTTATATAATACTTATACAAAAAATATAGACTTTCAATGGATGTATATTTATGTAGGCCAGGTATCTATTATTTGCAACATCACATGTTATAGACAGTGTATAACTAGTAAATTGATACCATTTTAATCATATTTCGTTTAATTATATTTTTAACTAACATGTATAGGAAAGATATATGACGAACAAATATTTACTAAAACATCACAACTTTTTTTCTTATAAGAAAATAATATGTGACGATAATTCGATACTAAAGAAACTCCCTAAATTAGCAATCCAGTTTTTGTATAACAAGAAAGCTGAGAAGAACCAAAATGGAAAGCCATACAGAAGAAGAGTGGAAGATGTGCTTTACTTGGATGTAACGATTGACTCTTGTAAAGGTTTTTTCTACATAAATACAAACGATGACTGTAAAAACTCACTTCGCATCGAATATGTAATAGGACTGGAAAAATAACCTTGCAACAAAATAGCCTAAAACTAAAGAGCACACAACATGGTTATTTACTAAGGAGATCAGAATTAATTTAACTGTTAACCGATGCTTTGTGTTTGGTATTGAAATTATCTAAAAATTTGCATTTAGGCTTTTCTCTATTTTGAAGGGAACCATTACATATATCCGAACTTTTGTACCAAATCAAATCAAAACGAACATCGAATCGAAGTTGATCTTATGGAAAATGTCTTCTATGTGATACATCTTAATTGATAGATATTCATTCTTGAATTTATTTTTTAAGTTTGTATTGTCCTAATTTCCCTAATATTTAATTATGGTCTGTTAATTAGCAGGCTCATTGTACAAGCCCTTTCAGTGTCATAACAAAAGCACTATAAAACATATTTTTGATTTATAATTTAAAAACAAGCGTTGAACAAAGAAAAAGAATTATACTTAAAGCCAAAGGTATTATCTCAACCCATTATTTATTTTGGCCATGGAAGAGTCTCAGACTCTCAGGCTTTACATTACTTTGATTTCGAGTAGTTGACTAGTAGAAGGGGAACATCTTTAGACCTAACTTGTCAACCCGAGAAGTAAAAGTAGTAGCATCATCAACCTTTTTGAATTTGACGACCAAGGACTTAGCCTTATCATTGGTGACAACTAGTGTTGGTGCACCAAAAAATATTCCTGGCTTGGTTCCAACAGGTCCGATAATGGTGGTGAACTTGTAAGTGTTTTCTCCCGCTCCTTCTCCGGCATTCTCAATCTTAAACTCGCTATTCTGTTCCCCCGGTGTACCTGCGACGAGAATCGGAGGCTCCTCGGTAGCCGATGAGGAATCATTGACTTTCCAGAACTTGGAAAACTCGTTGCAGAACGGCCAGATGTCTGACTGGAACTCGATATTTGGAGAGTCATCTGTATGAACGGTGGTTTCCATGTCGGAAAATGAGAAGCTAACAGGCAAGCCTGGTTGGAACGGAAGGAGTGTTTGGACGATGTCAAGTGGACAAAGAGGCGATAGTGTGGAGGCTGGGACAAGACCACCTCCGTTGGTATTCACCGGCTGGATGAAGTATTTTTGACCGGTTTTAAGATCATTTCCGGCGGTGTCCTTCACCGGTTCTTTTCCTTGGATGCAGACAGCTGCTGCAGCCAACAGGAGAGTGATGAGAAAAGAGACCACCGAAGATTTTTTCATTTTGATTGTTTCGTGTGTGTGTGTGTGTTTAGGGTTTGGTTGAGTTGAGTTGTGAAGAGCAAACACATTTTGTATCGGTATTTATAGGAATCCTGTGTGGTTAAAATGGGGGATGATATAAGGGGAAAAAAACGAGTTCCCATTTTCGTTGAGTAAAACCCTAAATTTATGAGCTATGTTTTGGATTTTTCCACACGTCATATTCTGATCATTCTCGATTTCTCACGATATGGGTCCTAAGTTTCTAGCTTATACTACAGTGAGGGTTGAAAAGAGAGGTTTAGACAGTCTATGGTAATCGATTCAAACCAATGTTTCAGCACGAGGAACATGCACAATTTCCATGTTAACAAACTTATATACCAAACAGATAACGATCAAATAATTCATGTGAAGAAGACAAGATTTCTAACAGAGAGATAAGGGGTGAGTGAACCAACGTACGATATGATCATCTCTGTTTTGTTTTTTTTTTTCTGGCCACAACTTTTTTCTTTTTATTTAAAGAAATTATTAAAACAATAATCGAAAATGATAAGCTTTTTAACAAAAAAATAAAAGAAAAATCATAAATGATCTACACCAAGATTTTTTTATTTTGACAATCCAGGTTTTTTTTTGTCATCAGAAATCAACAAGGATCAAGAAATGGAAAAAAGGGTAACTTACGATACAGAAGAAGAGAGGAAGATGCACACGTAATACATATATGGCATCAAGAAACATATCTACTAGCATGATCTTTAATTCCTCCAGTGACTGTCACGAAGAAACACACGTAACCATTTGAAAGTTTCATTCCTAAATTGAGTGATTATATTCCCATTTTCTAAATCACAAAAAGAAATGTAAACGATGACTACCTTAATTAATAACACAACAACTTTTGTAATCGAATTGGAGGACTGAAACAAAAACAGAAATTTTGGGTCCTTTTCAAAAGTTGCAAAAATAGGCCATATTTGTATAATTAATGGGGGTCACGCCATTAAAAACCGAAAGACTTGTAAGTGTTTTGTCCTAAATAAATTACATTTTAACCAGGATGTTGTATCCTAGTGGTAATGGGCTCACGGCTGTGGGTATCGCCACTTGGGTTCGATTCCTGACCACTGCGGAATTCACATGGCGGCTGCAGGCTCCCATGACCATGTCAGCTCTGCTTGGACACGACGCTAGTCGGACTCGCCTAAGGTGGGACCGGACACCTGGGTTATCAAAAAAAAAAAAAAAAAAAAAAAAAAACCAGAGAAGAGAAGGCTCATTGAAATAGATAGAAAACGAATAGTTACTAGAGAAGGCTCATTGACAAGCCCAGCCCAGCCAGTGTCATAATAAAGCGCTGTAGTTATATTTGATTTATAGGAAGCTAAAGAACATGAGTGCAGGTATTATCTCAACCCATTATTTTTGGCTATTAATGGGTCTAAAGCTTTATATTACATGATTTTTACTAGTTGACTAGTAGAACGGGAACATCCTTAGACCTAATTAACTTGTAGCCTTAGTAGCATCATCAACCGCTTTGAATTTGACGAGTAAGGTCTTAGCATCATCATTGGTGAGAACTAGTTGTGGTGCTTTTAACCAAGCCCCTGGGATGGTTCCAACGGTTCCTATCCTCAAAGTGGCGCTGGTTAACTTGTAAGTGTTTTCTTCTGTTCCGGCTTTATTAATACTAAAAAAGCCATTTAGGCCTTTCCCTGCACCTATGACAATCGCAGGCTCACTGGTAGCCGATGAGGAAACATCCATACTCCAAAACTTGCCAAACTCGTTGCAGACTGGCCAGATGTTGGACTGGAACTCAGTAGTTACAAAGGAAGTTGTCGTAATAAAATCTTGTGCAACAAATCCTATTGAGAAGCTAACCGGTAGGCCGGGTTGGTACGGAAGGAGTGTTTGGGTGATGCCAAGTGGACAAAAGGGAAGTATATAAATGGCGGCTGGGACAAGACCACCTCCATTGTTACTCTTGGTCTTAACCAGCTGGATGAAGTAGAGTTTTTGCTGTTCAAGTGGATTTCCGGCGGTGTCCTTCACCACTTCGCCTATGCAGACAGCTGCAGCTGCCAACAGGAAGGTGATGAGAAAAGAGACCACTGAAAGCTTAAGTGAGTTGAGTTGTTTAGAGTAAAAACATTTGTACGGTATTTATAGGAGGAATTGTGTGCGGTAAAAACTGTGCATGACAGTTAAAATAGAGAAAAAATGAACTCCCACTTTTATCAAAAAAAAAAAAAAAAAAAACTCTAAATTTAACAGCAATAAATGAATATTGTCTTTTCCTTCAAGTCACAGTCTGATCCTTGGTTAACTAAGTTCAGTGAGGGTTGAAAATTAAGAGTGATTTAGACTCTATGGTTATGGATTCAAACATCGATTTCCAGGAGGATCATGCACAATGGTACATGTTAACTAACAAACTGTATATAAAGCTGAATAAAAGGACGAATGATTCCAAGCTTCAGTGTTTCTTGCCACATTTTTCTTTCTTATTCATTTAAAATAATTTACTGGAAAGAAGGACCAAATAAGATATCACCACGTTACTACAAGAAAGCGTATGACTGACGGCAATTCAAAATAAAAATTCTTTAAAATAGTATTCCATTTTTATAACCACAAGATGTGGAAGAAAAAGCCAACGTAAAATTTGCCACACAGAAGAAGAGAGGAAACTGTAGACACTCTGCATAATCTACAAATGCTAGACCCATATCATAATGTTACATACTTCATCGAGATGCATGTCCGGTGTCCCCTACTATGATCTTTCATTGTTAATTCCAGTGATATTCAGGAAGAAACGCGTAACCACTTGAGTATTTTGTGGCATCTAGAACCAGAGCAGCAGCAGAAGTGTTTTGTTCTTGCATGAGCAAGGGTGACGTCAACTGGCAGTCCAAGGATCTCCAGGACCTAGATAGGAGAAGGAGCTGCCAAAATGGAGTCCATGTGTCAAACCAGAATGACCAAGAATTGCCATTACTAAATTTAAAAGATATGAAGTCCTTAGCCAAGGGTTTAAATTCAAGGAGGCTTATAATGCTTTACTTGGCTGTAACGATTGACTCTTTTTTATGGGTAGTTTACTACATTAATCGAATTGGAGGATTAAAAAAAAAAAGCTTCCAACAAAAGATCCCAGTCTTATTATATTGTCAATGGTTATCAAACTCAGCAGTACCTATCTTCTGTTCGAAAAAGCCAATTAGTGAAGTTTTTTTTTTTTTTTTTTGATAAAAATTAGTGAAGTTCAATCTGTGCGAAGAAGCCAATTAGTGAAGTTTGATCTCTCTTTCTCAACAAAAATTTAATTTCGGACGTTCACTAAGGACCATGAACCTGATCGATTAGAGAGCACAAACCGCAAATACATTTGTAACAAAAAATTATATGTGAAAAAAAAAAATTAATATGTGAAAATACACAAAACAAATAGTTCTAAATCATTGTTTAGACTGATGACAAAAAAAAAATTAAAAAAAAAATCATTGTTTAGACTTGTTATGGTATACTGATATAAAAAATAATAATAAAAATATCTTCTTTTTTCTAAAAAAAATTGTAATCTCTTTTTACTACAAAATGAGTTTACTAGTAATTAAAATATGGCATTTGTGATATATGTTATTTAATATATATTCATTGTTGAGTTTATATTATAATTTTTTTTTATTGTATCATTATCTTTCTTGTTAGAGTCAATGTCATAACTCATAAGAAAGCGCTGGAAAACATACATAAACATATTTTATTATGGAAAGTAAGAACATGCGTGCAGGTATTATTTCAACCCATTTATTTTGGCCATGGACGAGTGTCAGGCTTTATTATATATATTACATGATTTTGACTAGTAGAATGGGAACATCCTTAGACCTAACTTCTCAACCCGAGAGGTAGTAGTAGAAGTAGTAGCATCATAAACCTTGCTGAATTTGACGAGTAAGACCTGAGCATCATCATTGGTGACAACTAGTTGTGGTGCACTTGGCCAAGCTCCTGGGATGGTTCCAACGGTTCCGGTTGAGGTGCTCAACTTGTAAGTGTTTGCTCCTGCTTCATGTCCAGCTTTCTCAATCTTGAACCAGCTATTTTTCTCCCTCGGTTCACCACCGATGACAATGGCAGATGAGGAATCATCGACTTTCCAGAATTTGGAATACTCGTTGCAGACCGGCCAGACGTCGGACTTGAACTCGATGGTTACATCGACACCTATAGGAACGTAGTGTTCCTCGATCGCGTATGGAAATCTTAAGCTAACCGGTAGGCCTGGTTGGTTCGGAAGGACTGTTTGGGTGATGCCAAGTGGACAAAAGGGAAGTACATTATTGGCGGCTGGGACAAGACCACCTCCGTTATTACTACCGCTTTTAACCGGCTGGATGAAGTATTTTCCACCCACTTCAACTGGGTTTCCGTTCTTGTCCCTCACCAATTCTTTTCCGTGGGTGCAGACTGCAGCTGCAGCCAACAGGAGAGTGATGAAAAAAGAGACCACTGATGGTTTCATCATTGTGATTGTTTTTTGTGTTTTTTTATAGGGTTTGAGTGAGTTGAGTTGTGGAGAGCAAACACATATTGTATCGGTATTTATAGGAATTCTCTGCGGTTAAAACTGGGCAATACAGTAAAAAGAGAAGAAAAAAATAACTCCCATACCTTTTTAAGTAATAATAAAACTCTGTACTTTAACAGGTCGTCTTATCCTTGGTTTAGGACTCGATGGTTTTTTTTTATTTTTTTGTCGTCATTTAGGACTCAATGGTTATCGATTCAAACATGGGATTTTCAGCACGAGGATCATGCACAATAGTCCATAATCACTAACATTAGAAAACAAAAACAAAAAAATTGGGATCAAATAATTTATGGGAAGAAGACAAGAAATCAAAAAGAGAGATAGCGATGGGTGAATCAACGTACGATATGATTCTCAACATCTTTGTTTCTTTCTGGCCACAAATTTTTATTTCTGTTAATTTAAGGGAAACTTTGAAATATGCCATGGATTTGGAAAGAGATTCGTAAAATGCCACTTGTTACAGTAAAAGATGAACAGAGTCACAAATTGGTATTGTACTGGACACTTTTATCCTTCTAAGTCTTCTATAACAACGGCGACATCGCGTGAGATTTGGCGAAGAGAAAGCGTATGACGTCAGCTGGATTTGGGGAAATTTTTTTTGAAAAAAGAATAATAAAAACTAAAAACAAATAAATCACTTATCTATGGACAAAAAGAGAGAGGATAATGTGTAGTAGGAAGAGGTGTACAACAACACTTGTAAACATGAAGTAGATTGAAATATAGAAGACAAAATCAAAACTCATACAATATCAATACATTGAAAGGCAAGAGCACATTAGATTGTGAATTACATTAAACGTAACCACAAGGTCTTGACAATAAGAAAGATGAGGACTTACATTTTACAAGAAAGAGAATTAAGTAAACAAAATGAAACCAAATTAAACTACATAGGTAAGGGCAGGTCCAAATCAGCAAAGGGAGCGGACGAGGAGTAAAAACCAGAAAGCGAAGCACTCCTCACAAACTTCATCAATAGAACATCTAACAGAGACGCAGTGAGGTACATCTTCAAACAGGTAGGTGTGAGAGTAAAAATACAAACCTGACCTAGGAGTGCCCATGTTAACTATTTGAAAGATCACCATCTCTGCAATAAAAACAGCCTCTTCTGATGTAGGGACAAATATATACCCTAAGTAGAGCAGTGGGAACCCAAGCACCATAAGCGAAAGAGTAATAAAAACGTAACAAATATTAAACAAGAAGATCGAACGGGTGAAAGATTACAAGCCAAATCAGAACTTTCAAAGCACACCTTTCATTTACATATGGTTAGAAAGAAAGTAAATGTAGCAGAACCCCCAAATCATATAAAAACATGTTCAAAGCATATGAGACCTAAAGCAGGAAGAACATAATACGAGTTAAAAATCAAATAAGAAAAAATTCTCCACAAATACAACGACACAAAACAAACACATAGCTACACAATGCTTAGAATCCAGACATCTAAACTAAAGATCTACACAAAAAATCATCAAAAAAGAATTTTAATTAGCAATTGCAAGCAATAATACTTCGAAAATGAAAAATAGGGTTTTATACCACCAGCAGCGGATTTAGGTCGCCGCCCTCCTCTTCAATTTACGGAAGACTGTCCTTTCCTTCCTTTTCCGACGTTTACAGTGCAAGCCCGCCAAATCTCCTTCTGAAACCATCTTCCACCGTTTTTTTTAGATCGCCTCGATTCAGACCTCCTTCTACAATTAGACCCTAGAGATTCGATAGTTGACAGAGATTAGGGTCACTGTAAAAAGAAAACTAATTTAGGTTTTTTTTTTTGAAAGGTACAGAGACTATAAGAGCAGATGAGAGGTTACGATGATGATGTTGGATTTCAAGGATAGTTTCGTCTTTTGACACCAACAAGAAATGGCTTCTGGCGAGTGGCGTAAGGGATTGTGCCTTATTCCGAATGCCATAGTGAAAATGGTCCTCTTTTTGTAATTAACTCTTAATTTAAAACAAGAACCAACGTACGTTATGATTCTCAACATCTTTGTCACTAATTTTTATTCCTGTTAATTTAAAACAAGAACCAATAATGATTTTCACCACGGTTTGGTACTAACATATATAATGCTGTAAAAAAAGGACGATCAATAATTAATGGCACAAAGACAAGGTTCCAGAGCAGAGTAAACCAACTGACGAATGATTTCAAGCATCTCTGTTTCTTGCCACATTTTTCTTTCTCATTCAACAACTTACTAATGGACAAGAACCAATAATATGATTTCCACCACGTGATTACAAGAAAATGTAGTATAAACACATAATTAGTAAAACTTCGACATAAACTATATCATTTCAAAAATAAAGAAAATCAAGGGCAGAGACACTCTGCATAATCTACATGTAGTGGACCATATCCTAATATATCAACACATATGACATCAAGATATATGTCCCCTACTATGATCTTTCATTCCTCCAGTGACATTCACGACTCACGAGCGTTTAATTCCTAAATTAGATGACTATTCCCATCATTTAATTCGTAAGATTTGGTTTACTTGGCTGTAACGATTGACTCTTTTTGTAAGACAACTTAAATATAAACGATGACTGTAATGACGCAACAACTCCTTTTAAAATCCATAAATAAAATAACCTTTTGCGACAAAAAAAAAAAAAGGACCCAATCTTAGTTATCATATAGATATAGTCTATGGTTTATCAGACTCGGCACTGTATCTTGTATGCGAAGATGCATACATAAGTGAAGTTTTAATTTGTCTTGGATTTGGCTTAGTCCAATAAAAATCTGAAAGAGAAGCTAGCTTCTAAATTTGTATGAGGTTAAGAAAGAGACTCCGGAGAAGAAGGTTCCGGTTCAATTCAAGTGGAAATCAGTAGGCGTGGATTATGAGATTATGAGTAATTAAACCGAGCCGGTCTGAGACATTGTTGAAGTCTACAGCCATAGTAACGACGTCGTTGCAGAAGATACCAGAGTTTGTTATCAAACAAAGCTCTATAAGAACTAAGAAGCAGGTCAGGAAGCAATTCTTTGGTCTAATCTTCTTATTCCTTTTGTTGAATGCAACCTCTCTTTTGTTTTCCTTCTTCTGTAGACTGTAATCTCTGAAGACTGTTGATAGTGAATTGCTATGGCAAGGCCTAGGCACCTAGCCGAGATGTAGCTTAGATTAATTTGATATATGGGAACGATCATAATTCAATTATATCTTGTTAATTCGTATTCAATATGATCAGACGAGAGTCGTGAATGAGTGTGGGGTGATTGTGATAGAGCGAAGAGTCTTCCGTGACAGATTATCATGAGATCGGTTTCTTTATATATACAAATATCTACTTACCATATTACTACCCTATTACTTGTGTATTGAGTCCGTATGTTTTGGGGAATCACATGCAAACGTTATAGGTAAAATAAAATACGAAAAGAATAGTTACTAATATGTGTTTTATTTATCTCAATGGCCAAGCACAAGTCTCACGTTTTACATTAGATGATTTAATTTGACTAGTTGAGTAGTAGAGCATGCGTGGTGGTATTATCTCAACCCATTATTTTGGCCAAGAACGAGTCTCATTCCATGCCATGGCCAACCTAAGACCTAACTTATCAACCCGAGAAGTAGAAGTAGAAGCCGTAGTAGCATCATCAACCTTTTGGAATTTAACGCGTAAGGTCTTTGACGAATCATTGGTAAGAACAAGTTCTGAGAAACTAAACCAATCCCCTGGTTTGACGCCTACGCTTCCGTTCCGGTAGATGTGTAAACTCGTAAATGTTTGCTTCGACTTTCCTAATCTTAAACCAGGAATTAGTATTTTTTTACCGACTTCGACTGGATTATCGTCCGTGTCCTTCACCGTTTCTTGTCCTTGGATGCGCCAACATGAGACTGATGAGAAAGGAGACCAATGGAAATGATGACATGATTGTTATTAGCTAGGTTTTTTCTTTTTTAAAGGTTTGAGTGAGTTGAGTTGTGGAGAGCACACACATTTTTATATCGGTATTTATAGGAATCCTCTGCGGTTAAAACCGTGCATGATAGTAAAAAGATAGAAAAGAAAGAAAAAAAAAGAAACTCCCATTTGTAAAAAGTAAAACTCTAAATTATCAGCTAATTAAAAATAAATGTTTATTCACGTTTTCCACTCGCTGAAAAAGGACGATCAATACATGTGAGGAGGACAATGTTTCAGAGCAGAGATAGGGATCAGTGAACCAACGTACGAAAAGATTCTCAACTTATCTGTTTCTGGTCACAATTTATGTCTTCTTTTTATCAGGGAAATTAATTGAAACAATAATAAAAATTTAAACCGTATGATTTCCACCACGTTTTTTTTTATAAAGGGTGATGCATTAATGTAAATAAAGCAGCGTTAAGTGTTTTTACAAAATTCATGAAAGATTACAAAGCTAGAAGAGGTTCATGAAGATAACTTTGAACCAACAAGAACCAGTTAGACCGTATTGGTTTGCCGAGGATCATCCCACTTATATTTATAAATCATAGTTGATGCAGATTTGATGCTAGGATTGGAGAAGTAGTTTTTAGAGATGATGAAGGTCGATTTTTGAAATTTTGACCGATGCACTTCTGAAGAGCTTGCATGTTCGGTGATATATTGGCATATGAATACAGCCAAAGTAATGTGTCATTCAAACCCTCTATGTTAATAGTAAGTGACCATAAAGCGACGAAAATCAAGAAGAGGACAAAATAGGCCAAGTAAAACTTGTTGGTGAATTATAAATGAGAAAAGTGACGAATATGTTTAATTTACAAACCACGAAAATGTAATTAATTCTCTAAAAATAAAGAAAATCAAGAAAAGAAACATAGATCAACCAAGATAAGTATCTTAATAGTTTGTGTTAATATAGCGAATTTAAATCCACGTAATGTATGTTCTTGAGAAAAAAGAAGAAAATTTTTTATTATATAATTTAAAAGATATATATATATATATATATATATATTTATCAACGCAAAATATTGTTCATTTAATTTCTCATCTAGGGGTAATTAATGGTCAAAGGCCAAACAAATTATGAGACCAAGGGATAAATAATGTTTTGCCAATTTAAATATTTTTTTCCTCAATGTTAAGTTGTATTACTCCTGTTCTTAATTCAAATTTCGATTGCATGTCCACTAGTTCAGTATCATAATAGAGCGATAGAAAACATAATTTTATTTTCTTAATAGAAGTTAATTAAGAACATGCAAAAGGGCCTTTGGGGGCGGGGGGGGGGGGGGGTATTATATCTACCCATTATTTTGGCGATGGACGAGTTTGAGGCTTTACATAAGATGATGATCATGACTAGATCGCAAACGTCCTTAGACCTAACTTCTCAATCATAGGAGTAGAAGTAATAGCACCACCAAGCTTTTTGAATGTGACGAATAAGGTCTTAGCATTATCACGGGTGACAATTAGTTGTGAGCCAAACAAATACCGTGGAACGGTTCCAACGCTTCCGGAAGAGGTAGACAACTCATAAACGTTTGCTCCGGCTTTCTTAATCTGAAACCAGCATTCCGTTCTCGGCGGGTTACCACCGATGAGAACCGTAGGCTCCGGTGATGAACCATTGACTTTCCAGAACTTGGAAAACTCGTTGCAGACCGGCCAGGTGGTGGACTTGAACTCGATGGTTACATCGGTAAACGTATCCACGATGGTTTTCGTGGAGGAGGCAAATATATTAGCGAAGCTAACCGGTGGGCCCCATATGAACGGAAGAGGTATTCGAGTGATGGTAAGTGGACAAAAGGAGAATAGTGAAAGAGGCGTTGGGACAAGAGGACCGCCGGTACTAACCGGCTGGATGAAGTATAGTTTACCGACTTCAACTGGATTACCATCGGTGTCGTTCACCGTTTGTTGTCCTTGGATGCAGACAAGTGCAGCCAACAGGAGAGTTATGTGGAAGGAGACCAATGGAAATAATGACGACATTGTTGTGATTAGTTTTTGTGTTTTGAGTGTGCGTTGAGTTGTGTTGAGAGCAAACGCTATTTAAAGGAAGTTTCTGCGCTTAAATTTAAAATCCTATATATCAACTTTAAATATTTCTTGGCTATTTACTCAGGTCACGTGATGGAGAGAGACTAAACGATTCAGATTTCAATTTACAGACCAAGCACATGCAATATGGTCCATGCATGTTAACAAATAGGACCATCAATAAATGAGAGGAAGACAAGGTTTCAAAAAGAAAAATGATTTTCAACACCTCTGTTTTGTTTCTGGCCACAGTTTGTCTTTTTTTTTTTTTTTTAATTAAAAAAAAATCAATTATAAAGAGCTTACTTAAAACAATAACCAAACGATTTATAAATATTCCGGTTTAGAGTTTAGTTTCGGTCTTTTTCTTTTCGATTTTATGATTTATCGATTTTAAATCATTTAAACCATTAAATTCTTAATGTAGTTTGGATTGGTACAATTCAGTTTATTTTAACTTATAGTTTTTTTTTATTTTGTTTTCTTTTAAAAATTTTTAAGTGATTATTTAAAGACATTCGTTTTTCTTGTATAATAACATCTACAGACATTTACTACGGTATGTCAATGAACATAAACATAAATATTCTTTAATTGTAAAAAAAAAAACATCTAATAGCTATGAAGTTTCACACAAACCATGATGTCAACAAATTATTCAATAGTTGACATATTTAAATTTTAACTAACCAAATTAAATAATTATTATTATTTAATTCAAAACCGAAAATCTCATTCGGTTTAACGATCTTTAACGAAACCGAACCGCAATTACAACCTTAAAATGTGTTAACTAGAAGAGTTTCATAGGTTAATCAAAATCAAACCGAATCACCCAATTTTGGTTAGATTTTCCGGATCAAGGTTTTTTTTTCCTAGCCTATTTCTTCCACGTTTTGCAAGAAAAAAATGAGTGACAACAATTCAAATCCCTTATACAAAGATAATAATTTAGGGTTTTTAAGACAAGTAACCATAAAGCGATAACAATCAAAAAGAGGAAGAAATAGCCGGCTGGGTAAAACTTTAAACTTGTCTCAGTAAATTATACAGAAGAAGAGAGGAAATGCAGAAACAATTTGCATAAGATATATAATTAATGATTCACATCATATATTTTTCCTAGAAATCAAATAATAAATATGGCACCAAGATTTACAGTTACAAGACGCATGTCCGCTATCTTGTTTCATTGGCTCATTGCTCCAGTGAAAATCACAAAGAAACACGCAACCACTTGAGGGTTTATTCATAAATGGATAGTCCCTAATTATTCCCAATGTTTAAATCATATCATAAGATTAGCTTTTCTTAGCTGCAACGATTAAATTTTTTCTAGGGTTTTCTTTTTTGCATGAACGGTGACTGTAGTTTACACAATAATTACTAGAAAACATGACTGTGTCTTGTGTTGCATGCATGTAAAGAAACCAATTAGTGAAGTAACATATCTTTCTCTCTGTGCAGAATTTAGATTTTGGGAGTTCATAAAGGACCATAATCAAAGAGATCATAATTAATTTAATGATGCTACCTAAAGAATAAAGAAGAAAAATACGACCACAAATTCTTTGGAAGAAGACGAGCAATGAAAATTTCCAAACAGAGATGCTCTGTTTTTGAACAATCTTCATACCAACAAAAAGAAATACAACATGTAAGATTGAAGAAAATGTATAACACTCTACAAAATCTCGGCTCCTTTGAATAAAATCAGCGTTTTGATCCAAATGACAGCTATTAATCAGAACTGCCACCAATGATTGCCTTGATAGACACGGCGATGGTGACTAGCGGGATTAGGACACAAATGGAAATTTAGGGTTTACTTTCTTATCCTAAAGTAACTTAGGCTAATTGCCGATTTGGGAATCATAACCCTTAAGGAAACAAACGGCCCAACTCGGCCCGATGGCCCCGACCCAAATTAGACTGAAATTTGTTTTTTTTTTTCTCTCTTTAGCAGATTGAGCCGGGTTATGACTTCTAACTCATCCACTGTCCCATGTAAAATATGTACCAGTGGTACAGTGAGAAATAAAACTAACGATTCACAAGAGAATATTATACATATAAACAAATTTTAATTAAACTGAAACTGATTTTCTGACCAATGAGATGGTGCCTAATGGTACCAAAGGGGTTGGTTCCCTTGTCCCCTGGTTTAAACTTCCGTTGGTACAAAGAGACATTTTTTAAATATGAATAGACTAAAAATTGGTTAGTTATGAGTATCATGCGAGATTACAGACCAAAGATTCGGAACTCCCGCGGTTTATTAAAAAAAGAAAAAAAAAACTGAAATTTTATAAAACTAGCGGGCCAAAACCAGCGAACCAAAGTTCTAAAACCAACGCATGTATTTTACCCCATTTTCGTAGCTCAAAAAATGGCCACAATACCTTTAGAAGCATATGCGGTTATTAAAACCAAACACGACAATACAAATACAAATAAGCTGCTTTTATTTTTTATACAGTTATTGCCTATTGGGCGATTGCAGAGAACAATATACTGTATATCTCTTTAACTACTATCCATACAATTGTTTCGGGCTAGCTTAAGAGTCGAAATGATGAAGTCCCGACGAATGAAATCAAATGTTTTTGAGATGTCGACTTTTAAAGTAATTTGCTATGAGCCAAAATTTTGTGGTACTCTTGTAAAACAACTGTAACCGGCAGTGGCGGAGCGAGAATATTTAATCAAAAATGTTATAATTTTTTTATTAATCGAAAATGCATAAATTTTATAAACAAAAAACAAAAAAAAAATATTATCATACTAAACAAACTTGATAATCAATAAAAAAAATGTATTACCCATTTAATTATGCAAGATTATTTTCATTTTAAAAGAATATTTTTTTAACAGTTGCAGTCACAATGGAATCAAAAATATGTTTCTTTATATCCACTATCATAGTGCAATATCACTAATTGATTGTTATGTTTAAAAAATAAATACTTAGATCTATCTCAATTGAAAAATCAATTAATGATCTTGCTCTATGATGGTGGATATAAAGAAACATAGTTTTTGGAAAAGTCTTTGGAAAAAATCATTTAAAAATACTAATAGGACATAAAATAAATTTCTAAAATTAATTTCTAAAATTTCATGGGTGTCAATTCCTCCACCACTTGTAGCCGGTAATACAATTTCCAACAATAACATGGCTTTACAAAATTACAATTTTGAATAGTACTTATTTTGTTTCAATATATTTGTAGTTTACAGAAAAAAAAATTGTTACAAAATAAGTGTTGTTTTTATTTTCCTAGATAAAAATTGATACTACTTCATCCTTTTACATTTGTATTGAATAATGTTTCATTTCTTTTTTTGTTGGTAAGAAAATTGAAATAAATAATGAAACTTGAAGTTATGAAAAATATTTGATTTGTTTTCTTAATTAATGTGCAAAATCTTTAAATTACAAATAAATTGATACATAAAAAGTAGTTTAAGGAGTAATTTTGTTTTAATTTTTTAATTTGCTTTCTTAATTCTTATTTTGTTAGCAATTTTGTCTTTTATCATTTGATTATTTATCTAAAAATAATGACTCTTTGTAGTTATCCCTTATTTAATTAAATGCGAGCAAGGCAGACTTAGGGCTTGATTGGTTCACCCGTACGTAACTATCTGCAAACGCTGCGGTTGCGGGTGCAAGCGTTTTACACCAATCATGCAAATCGCTATAAATCGTTTTGAACCGCTTATAATCTCTCTATTTCAAAAGCTCATTCCAGGTAACGTTTGCGGTTGCGGGCGGTTGAGGTTGGTTAATTTTTTTTTCTATTTTTTTTTTATCTATAATACTAATAAAAATTTATAAAAAAAAAATTTTAAAAAAAAAATTTATATCTCTTATCAAATATTATGATATTAAAATCTTAAATACTTTATAAAAAAATATTTTATATATAAAAAAATATTTTTAACCTTAATTATTCTATAATTTATTTAGAACTAAATTTTATTATATTAATACAATTTTTTTTCTTATAGAAATTATATGTTATAAGTATATTTCATATATTTAATACTAAACTGCAACCGCAACCGCTATCAACCAGTCAGAAATTTTTTGCAAACGCATCCATTTTTAATTTTTAAACCAGTCGTGTAAATCGTTTAATAATGCTTATAACCGCAACCGTCCGCTTCCACAAACTCTCGCATCCACAACCGCAACCGCTGCATTTAAACCGGTCGAGCCCTTAATAGACGCCCTCTGGCTCCTCTTCCTTCACAGAAAATATATATATATATATATATATATACTATACTTATATTATACTAGTAAAACTGAACGTGGTATATTATAAAACTCCACGTGAAACTTTTATAGTATTTTTAAGATTGAAAACAAGTATCCTATAGCCTAAACTGGTGACTGAATTAATTTTTTATATAAATATACAATGCTCAGATTTAGTTTCTTAACACAAACCTTGAAACTCGTCAAAGAATAAAAAAGAAAGAAAAATGGTTACAGAGGAGAAGAAGAGAAACACAAACTATGGATCAGTCTTCCTGTTCTGCTTCTTCTGTTTCGTATTCGTAGCAGAAGTTGTAAGATTCGCAAAACCTTATTACAACCTTAACCAAAGCCTCTTAGTCGAAACAGACGCAACAGTACTAGCAGAAGAAGTACTAGAAGGAAATGATTACGTGAAGAACTCACTCTCGCCATGTCACTTCCTGAGCTCGAGCTCTGTTTCTTCTATTCCTAAGAAAAACAAACACGAGAAGCTCTCAGCCGTGGCGACGCTATGGAGAGAGCGTCCTCCAACTTCTTACTGCGTCAAGTTCGAGTCTTTTGCGACTTTGTTAAAGCTCGTGAAAGATGGCAAGTACGAGTCACGTCCTTTCTCCATCGGTGGATACAATTGGTATATATACGTCTCATTCTCAATATATATATATATATATATTTCAAGAATCTAAGATTTTTAGTTATTTACTTAGTCTAATCACAACATGTGCTTATCTATGACCTGCCGGTTTGTGTTAAAAGGACGTTCTTAATCTACCCGAACGGCAACAAACAAGATGGCGCGACAGGATACGTTTCGCTTTACGCAAGAATCGATAACTCAACTCTTATCTCTGATCCAAAGGATGTGTATGCAGAGATCAAGTTCTTCGTCTACAACAGAATCTACGACAAGTATTATACCTACCAAGGTACGTAATGTATATATTTTATATCTATACATATTCTTATTTAATTGCCACATGGTTTAGAAAGGTACTGTTTAAAGTGCGACTTTATTGCTGCTATATGTGGAAAATAATTATATGCTTTTTGTTACTGTATATCAATCTAAGAGAGACTAAATTGCTAGTATCATGTAAATCATTTGAGTCCAATTAAATGAAACAAAACGTTGTTGTGGTAGAAACTGAGGCGAGGAGGTTTCATTTGTTCAAACCGGAATGGGGAGTGCCTTTATTTCAACCGACGTCAGTGTTCTCAACGCCGACAACAGGATACATTTTCGATGGAGAACAGTGTGTGTTTGGTATTGACGTCTTCGTTGCTCAAACCTTTAAGGAGTGGGAAGTTTTCTCCTTTGAAGAGAACCTCAAAGACCCCATTTTCACATGGAAGCTCACCAAATTCTCAACTCTCTTTAGTGACTCTTACACATCCGACCCCTTTTCTTCTGGAGGAAGTAACTGGTGACTCTTCTGTTTCTCTCTTTGTCTATACACATATAACAAACTCTCAGTGTGTTGATATATATAAGTGATGGTAATGAAATAGGGTATTGAAGGTGTATCCAAATGGAGATGGTTATGGAAAGGGCAATTCATTGTCATTCTACTTATTGAGTGCGTCTAATGAAAAGGCTTACGTTCGTGCCAAGCTACGAGTTCTGGACCAAATCAGATCCAACCACGTGGAGAAGCTAGGTCAGTGTTCTCTCAATATGTCCTTTTGATTTTGTTATCTACTAAAACTTTTTATTGATTCCTTTTTTTTTTGATGGCCAGTGGATGGATGGCCTAATGCAACAGCTAATAGTAACGGATGGGGTTACGAGAAGTTTGTACCACTTATGGATCTTAAAGATGCATCTAAAGGTTTAGTGGTTGACGATGCGCTCAAGGTTGAGGTCGAGATCATAGCCTTCTCTAAAACAGACTCCACCTTAAGTGTACTCTAGTTAGGATTTGGTTCATTTCCTAAAATAATAATTCAAGAGTTTCTAATTCAAGAGTTTCTAACTCTTTCCTTTCTTCAGATTCGGGTTCTATTTGGTTAGACCCGCCACTTTTGATTCTGTAACCGTAAGAGCGACGACTTTGAAATCAATAAAGAGTTACTCCAATATCTATGTTTCTTATTTATGACCAGTTTGATCCTAAGTTCTGACAGAAACCATATTTTGATGAATCCCTCAAAATAAAAAAAATGGTTTAGTTATAACTTAGATGGATCTTCGGATATCACATATCTGTTAAAGTTGGATATTTGCTTGAGATATTTAGAAAAGTAAAAACAAATTGTAATATTTATTTCAAAATTAACTTTCAAGTTCTTATACTTTATTTTCTAAAAAGTATAATATTTTTACTTAATTTGATAATTTGTTTTTACATTATAGATTTATAATGAATATACGGTATATGTATATATATATCTATTTATAGAGATCTCATATACTTCTAAACTTTTGTCTTGCTTCTTATAAATATTGAAATTTAGTATTTGTCTTATTTTGTAAATTTATAGTTATCCAAATTATTAAAATGAGACCAAACAACTCCGAAGCGACCATTAAGGAATTTATCATTTTATAAGTTAATCGGTGACGTGGCGATCATTAACTCATAATCCAACAAAACGACAGGAGATGCATTTGTTGATTAAGAAACGTCAAAAACGGCAAGATGTTTTATTACGAGGAGGTCCGATCCTATTGGTTAAAGCACGTCACGAGACGAAACAAATTGCCTCAACACGCGCCGACTAGACAAAGGCGCGTGTTATTCAAATCACACGTCGCGCTGAAATGTCAAAATAAAAATGTCTCATTGAAAGTAACGCATTTTCATGACTTTGCTGCTTAACATGAGGCGATCTTCAGACACAACAACAATGGGGTTTTGAGAAATTCCTGGAAGACGCAAAAAACGTTTTTTTTTTTATTACTGTAAAGGATTTATTTGTCCCATTTGATTTTTCAATTTATTTGTTTTGTTTTATACACAATTCGTCATAATGGGAAAAGGAGCAATCAAAGAAGAAGAGAGCGAAAGGAAGAGAAAAACATGGCGATGGCCTTTGGCTGCTTTGGTTGTTGTCTTATTAGCAGTTGCTGTGAGCTCTAGAACCGCTTCTAATGTCGGTTTCTTCTTCAGCGATCGTAATTCTTGCAGCTGTTCACTTCAGGTTTTGAATTACTACTCTCTTAAATTCTCAATCTTTTGCTTTGAATTTGATCATTTGATCAAAGAATTTGAGAAGTACATTTTCATGTTTGAATTTGAATCTCTGGATGAAGTTTGTTGGGGGGGGGGGTGTTGAGAAAATTGTGGATATTTGCGATGTGATGGATTCAGAGTAATAAAAATTTAATCTTTTGATCACATTGTTTAGCCAATAGATTCAGGGTAGTAAAAATTGAATCTTTTGAGCCAAAGCTTTGAATCGTTTCCCTGAGATATGCCAATGCTTTATAAATGCTAGATGTGTGATGATCAATGATGTTGTAAAGATTGAAGTTGAATCTTTCAGTGGACTCAGGATTTGATTTTTGTCTTTCTGATTTTGCATTTGGACAGGGAAATGGTAAATACAAAGGTATGGTTGAGGACTGTTGTTGTGATTACGAAACAGTGGACAATCTTAATAGTGAAGTTTTGAATCCTTTGCTTCAAGATCTCGTCACAACTCCATTTTTCCGGTACTATAAGGTCAGTGATGCTTTAAAATCCGATTATGTTAAAAAAAAAAAAAAAAAAAAAAACTATGAAAATTGTGTTCAGTGTTGTAGTTAGTTTGTGAATTTTGTTTGGCTGTTTTTAAATGTGGAGTATAGGTTAAACTATGGTGTGACTGCCCATTCTGGCCAGACGATGGAATGTGTCGTTTGCGTGATTGCAGTGTCTGTGAATGTCCAGAGAATGAGTTTCCAGAACCGTTTAAAAGGCCATTTGTTCCAGGTCTTCCTTCTGATGATCTTAAGTGTCAAGAGGGAAAACCGCAGGCAGCTGTTGATCGTACTATAGATAACAGAGCGTTCAGAGGTTGGGTCGAAACCAATAATCCATGGACGCATGACGATGACACAGATAGCGGTATGTAGTTTCCAAAAAAAGCTCTAGGGATATCTAACTTTGGATATATGCTATAGTGAATGCTTATAAAAAGAGCATTTGATGTCTATGTGTTGATGATTTGAAGTGACTTATGTACAGGTGAGATGACTTATGTCAATCTTCAATTAAACCCGGAAAGGTATACTGGTTATACTGGACCTTCTGCTAGAAGGATTTGGGACTCCATATATTCGGAGAACTGCCCAAAATGTGAGTCTTTCCTTCTCTACCATATTGTGGACAAAGGCTTGTAATATGATGTATGTTGAGATGTATATGGTTTCTGCAGATTCATCTGGGGAGACATGTCCAGAGAAAAAGGTTTTGTACAAATTGATATCTGGTCTTCATTCTTCGATCTCGATGCACATAGCAGCTGATTATCTTCTTGATGAGTCAAGCAACCAGGTTTGTGTTTCTGAGCAAAAAGATAAACAAGTCTCTCAGCTTGAATATATTATAGTCTTGACTGAGATGTAAGTTTCTTTGACATACAGTGGGGACAGAATATAGAGGTGATGTATGATCGTATTCTGCGACATTCGGATCGTGTCAGAAATTTGTACTTCACATATCTCTTTGTGCTACGTGCTGTAACTAAAGTAAGCAACTTTGACATGTCTCTCTGAATAATCAATCTATTAGTCTTGAGAACTGACACTTACAATGTTGTAATCAGGCAACCGCATACTTGGAGCAGGCAGAGTATAACACAGGAAACAATGCTGAAGATCTGAAAACACAGTCTTTGATTAAACAGTTATTGTATAGCCCAAAACTTCAAACAGCTTGTCCTGTTCCGTTTGATGAAGCTAAGCTTTGGCAAGGTCAAAGTGCACCAGAATTAAAACAACAAATCCAGAAACAATTCAGAAATATAAGGTTCCATCTCTTTTAAAAACGACACAATCATGACGCGTAATGGTAATAGTAACACAGCTTACTATGTATGTGTTTGCAGTGCATTGATGGATTGTGTAGGTTGTGAAAAATGCCGTCTTTGGGGGAAACTTCAAGTTCAGGGTCTCGGTACAGCGTTGAAAATTCTCTTCTCTATTGGTGACCAACACACAGTGAGTTTCTCAACATCTATAAGCATTGTGTTTGTATTTAGGCGTGGCTCATCTGAAACTGTTACTATTCAGCTGCAGCTGCAACGGAATGAGGTGATTGCGTTGGTGAATTTGCTAAACCGTCTCTCTGAATCGGTTAAAATGGTTCACGATATGGGACCAGACGTGGAGCGGTTAATGGAGGATCAGATAGCTAAAGTATCAGCTGCTAAACCTGGAAGATTAAGAAGAATATGGGATTTAGCTTTCTCCTTGTGGTGAATTACAATAACGAAACTGTCCAGCTTTTAGGCATTCTTGCTGAATCAATGCAAGCCTAGGATTGATATGAATTAAGGGGAAACAAAAATATAAGCATAGAAAAATTCATACAAAAGATTTTGGTTGAAAAGATAAAGAAATAGAGATGATTCTTGAGGTAATTAATTTACTTTTTTTTTTTTTTTGTTACTTTAAAATCAAAAAATAAAACACAGTTTATTTCTTGATTTAAAAAAAAAAAAAACGAGTTCACTCAATCAAACTAATTTGGTCAGTCTCACTGGTTGGAAAAGAAAACTATGGTCGCCGGAAAACGCAAAGCCGACAGAAACCTAACAAATGAATCCGACAAAATTGGTCTGAAAGACCCACTGGTGCGGCGTCTCTCTTCCGCCGCCGCCTTGACCCGCTCATTTCTCGAAGCCAACGATCTCTTCCTCCCACCATCTCAGTCTCTCCGTCTTGAATCTCTCATCTCATCTCTCCCAATCGGAAACGCGCCTTCACCTTCCTCCTCCTCCTCCGCCGCCGCCACGTGGTTCAACCGCTTCTTAACCTCCGCTGTAGAAGACGACGATCCTCGTTGGTATCTCTGTTTCCGAATGTCAAAATCTACCTTCTTCAATCTCTTCTCCATCCTTTCTCCTTCTTCCCTTCCTTCCTTCGCTGCAACAATCTTCCGTCTCGCTCACGCCGCTTCATACGAGTCCTTAGTTCATCGATTCGGGTTCGATTCCACTTCACAAGCTTCTCGCTCTTTCTTCACCGTCTGTAAACTCGTAAACGAGAAATTAGGTCAACAACTCGATGATCCAAAACCTGATTTTTCACCTCGTTTGCTTCCAAATTGCTGTGGTGTTTTAGGATTTGGGAGATTCGAAGTAGATGGAAAGCTTCTTGGTGATTCAGTTAGGTCACTTGTTGTTCAAGCATTGGTTGATTCCAATGGTAGATTCTTTGATATCTCAGCTGGTTGGCCAAGTAGTATGAGACCAGAAGCTATTTTCAGGCAGACGAAGCTTTTCTCAATTGCAGAAGAAGCTGAATCTTCGGGAAGCTTTCTCAATGGAGATTCAACTAAACTTGGAAATGGAGTATTGGTTCCTCGTTATATCTTGGGAGATTCTTGTCTTCCTTTATTGCCATGGCTTGTGACACCTTATAAAGAGGAAGATGAGAGTTGTAGAGAATTCAACAATGTGATTCACACTGCATTGGATACTGTTGAGATTGCATTTGCTAAGGTTCGAGCTAAGTGGCGGATTCTTGATAAGAAATGGAAACCAGAGACGATTGAGTTTTTGCCGTTTGTTATAACTACTGGTTGCTTGTTGCATAATTTTCTTGTGAGTTCTGGAGATGATTCACAGGAGCAATGTGTAAATGGTGCTGCTGCTGGTGATGATGATGAGACTAGGAAAGATGAAGAAGATGAGGAAGAGACTCGAAGGTCCGAAGAAGAAGCTTGTAGTGGGTCAAGGAAGATCAGAGATGCTATTGCGGAGAACCTGAGCCGTGTGAGTTCACAAAGATTGTAACAAGCCTTCTTTGTTATTTAGCTTCATCTTGTAAATTGTTGATTCTGCTGTCTGTTCTTAGAAGGTTAACTAGGTAATGTATGTTGATGGATTATGAAATGGATTACGGTTATAAGTTCTTGGAACCTTCCTCTGAAGAAAAAAAAGAGAGTATTTGAATGAGTGCACAAAAGCCGAAACCATCTATACAATAGGGTCAAACCAAATCCACAAACGCACACTGAATCGGAGGATGATAAAATATCAATCATCCTCCAAGAAATCAAATTGAATAAGAAGTTAAAGTCATCAAGGTCAGAAGAAGAAAAACATCAGTTTCAGAGCCATCTCTCTTGTTTCAGCTGTGTCTCCTTCAGACCTGCTTTACGAGCATTGGTTAGCAGAACTCTATGAGCTAACCTTCCTCTGCTTCCTATAGACAGCCTAACTTTTTCCATCCCAACATTAATGCCACCTCTTCTCAACGGTTGCTGCCTCGGGGAAGCTTTCATTTGCATTCTCTTTTGCATGCTTCGTCTCAGTATGCTGGTTAAAGTCTTCCCGTTACTTCTGTGTAACTTGGGGCTGATGCAAAGCACTTGGTTAGTGCCGCCACTCTTTTCATCGGGCGAGTTTGTAATAGCTTGGCGTGGTGGCGACGAAGTTGATGTTGATGTTGATGTTGATGTGGTGGGTAAGAATGGCATTGGAGCAAGAGTCTTCCTTCTTTGAGCTGGAGCTGGTGGAATACGTTTTGCACAGACAGAAAATCTTTCTTTTCTCTTGAGTATTTGAAGTTGCTCAGCCATTTCTGAATTGTTAACCTTCTCAATTAGACCACCATTAGGTAAAGGAGGTAGATCATAGCTGATGGTGTTCTCCGAGAGTGGTGGTCGGGTTAGATTCACCATCTCTTTCGAAGTTGATGCGACTGGGGCAAGAGAACTCCTTCTAGTAGCTGGAGCTGATGGAACACGTTTTGGACAGATTGAGTATCTTCCTGTTTTCTTAGGTAGTTGCAGTTGCTCAGCCATTTCTGGATTGTTCTCCTTCTCCATGAGGTCGTTGTACTTGAGGCCACTGTTAGGTAAAGGAGGTAGATCATAGCTAGTGGTGCTCTCTGAGAATGGTGGCCTGGTTAAACTCACTGTTTCTTTCGAAGCTGATCCCAACAGTATGTTTGCCAGTGGTGGCCTCTTTGATGCATTGTTTTCATCTTCGGTCTGCTGTTCAGCAATCTTGGTGTCTACATGTTGACGAGCCAGCTTCCTCTCTACCAGTAGTTGTGATTCAAGTTCTTTAACCTAACAAAGAAGGTAATGATATGTGATGATTACAGGAAGATGAAAATGTTATTCTTGTGGTTATGGTGAGTATTGATTACCTTTTCTTGAAGGGTTTTGTTCTTAGTGTCTCGTTCCTTAATCTTTGCTTCCAAACCGTACATCGTTTCCTCCATTTTCCTAATCTGTTCGTCTTTTCCTTTCATATCTTGCTTCCATTTCTCAACCTGATAAAGAATTAACACAGCTCAGAACATCAGAACAATACATGAATGATTCGACAAACACACGTGTGGACATGTAGTTTACCATTTGCTTGTATTTCAAGAGTTCAGTATTGTCTAGCTGCTTCTTTGCAGGCCCCAACTCTATCCCTCTAACTCTGCTAGCAAAATTCAGTGAGCATAGTGTCTCGCTTTGATCATTCTCGTTAGGACTGATTTGTACAAACATAAGGGTCTTCGAATCTCCTCCTGTCACACACCAGTCATTTTTCACCATAAGCTCCATAACATATAAAAAGAAAGAGGTCCAGTTTCGAGAAGAAAGTTAAAGTACCTAGAGAATCCTGAAGCAAGTGTGTGAGTTTTGAATTTCTGCAAAGATAACGCAAACCAAAAGTCAAGTTGGTTGAAAAATGAAGACTGTAACTTTCTTCAGCAACTCATGTAAAAAAGATGTATCATATTGACCTGAAAGGAATGTGAGAGCTTTTGTTGGCAAGAGCAAATATGACATCACCAAGAGCAGATAATGATTTGTTGATGTTTTGTGTCTCCTTAAGCCGTTCTCCTTGCACTTCTGTCTTTGCAACCCGTTCACTTCCTGCTAAATCAACTAACCATAGTTTGCTCTTTGTGCATTCTCCATTCAACAAATTCTCCCCTTTTACCATCACGCAGTGAATGCTGTGCAAAGAAAGAAGAGTAAATACATTCAGAGAGCTGATCATTTTCTGAGAAAAGGAAACTACTACAGATCAGGTAAGCAGACCAGTGAGATCGGCTGCTGTGCTCATTAGCCGTCGTTTTCCCAACAGCCCTTGCATTACTTCCTGTTTTTAACACATCCCAAACCTCATCTATGCTTTTCACTGGTGCTTCAACTAATCCTGGTACGTGGTGGTTTCCTTCACTCACTTGCCTTATCTCAAATCTGCAAAGAAAAAGTGTCAAGCCACTATTAGTGATGGAAGAATTTTAGTTCAAAAGCAGCAAAAATACTTATAGTCCTTGCTGAAACACCAAGTTATAAACAATGAGACTAAAGAACCATGAACCTTGGCTGTAGTACCTTTTCGGTGCAGATGTACTTTGTGAAGCTAACAAATCTCTTATCTGCTCGTTGTAAACTTCCAAGACACTGACCGAGATCTCATAACTATAGCGGTTTTCTCGTTCTTTAATTATTTGAAATAGATTTTCCAGTGTTCTATAATTTACACCACGGTCATCTTGAGTTCCCTCCATGGTGAAAGTTTTCCCAGTACCAGTCTGGCCATAGGCGAAGATGCAAACATTGTATCCATCAATGACCGACGTCGCAAAAGGAGCAGTATCTTCAAAAACATCAGCTGTAAAAGTATAGGAAACATGATGTCAGATTTGTGAGATGACATTTCCTAGTACCAAATGGTTATGATTGATTCCAAATATTACCTTGGGAAGCGTTAGGACCAAAAACAGAATCAAACTTGAAGCTTTTTTTGGGAAAGCCATTTGACATGACTATGACTTCCCCACTTTTGGCTGACTCAACATTAATTCCCATTGATACTCCTGCTTCAGTTTCTTCAAAGTTTAGGGGCCGACACCTACAAAAGACCCTTATGTTTCCTGTAGGAAAGAATGATCACTGTAAGTTGTTAGGCTGTCAAGGAGGTCCCTCAAGAAGTATATTTGGATATAGACACAAACCTTTTAGCTCTAGTATCTTGTTGTATAGTTCCTTTCTCTCTTTTTCTCCGGCTACAAATTTGACTTTGAGGTTTTCATGCATTTCTGCATCCTGCTTTACTGTTGAAACAGATGTCAACGAATCAAAATTTTCAACAAGGCATTTTTATAAAGTCTTTCTAGTGCTAGTGTCCAAATGACAGCAAGAAAAATACCTCTGGAATGGATGTGAGAGCTGAACTCATTGGTATCTTGGACTAGCAATTTGTATGTGGATGCCTCCTCCAACAGCTTAATTTGTTCCATTTTCATGATCTACGAATCCAAATTTTCTTAAAATTAAATATTGGAGTTTACGCAGTAATGATAGTATCTCAAGTATGCATATGTGCACCTTCAATTTCCTTGTCAAGTCTCTTAACGAAGAGAACCATCTGCTCTTCTCTTTGACTTGTCCCTCGACAGCAAACGCTACATATGAACAAGAACCAAAATGTCAACTTTCACGCTTCCAAGACAAAACAGAAAGGAGAGGGATGCACATACCCAAAGAACCAACATGCATCGACTTGCGCATTAGCTCATTTTGAATCTCACGGAGAGAATTCATTGCTTCTTCGCATTCTCTACTCTTTTTCTGATTCTCATGTTTAAGTTCCTCAACCATTCTCTTCATATCCTCCATCTCTTTTTTCTGCAGCTCACAGTCACTTCGCGTCACTTCGGTCTCTTCTTCCGTCCTGCACTCAACATTTTCCTAAAAAACAGAATGATAGTTTAACTATTTGCAACTTATGTAACCAAGCCAAACTAAACTAGAAACATGAAGCTTGTGGAAGATCTCTCACTTGAGTTGGCTGGGACAGAACAGTGTCAGTTGTTCCTTTAACCGCTAGCATTCCAGTTTCTTCAACATCTAAAAGAAGAAAGCTGTGATCAGAGTTGTGGATTTACTAAATAAAAATATCTCCATGACTTTCAAGCACCATACAAAACCGAATATCTCACGAAAAGGTTAGAAAGCAACATACAAGTAGCCGTTGCTTCTTTCCTAATAGAAATGCCACATAGAATTGCGGTTCCTGTCACTCCTTCTAATCGTATAGATAACTCCCCTTCCTGACCAACGAGCATCCTTAGATCAGCTATCACGAGAGGTGTGTTTGCTCCAACTTGCGAAAACAAATCTAGGCCGGATATGACCTGCAATAGTTTTAAAATCAAATCATAAATGATATGTGCTAAATAACAACAAAAGAATATCTCAACTGCAGTGATGCCTTGCCTTGGCTCCTTGAATAAATATATCGAAAACTCTAACTCCCGGTGGACCTTCAGTAAACTCGATTTCAGCAAAATGCAAGTCGATGAAGTAGTCCCCAGGGTCCAATGACTGAAACTTGTAAGCAAAATTACCAAGTCGAGCTGTTTGATACAACAAAACTTCCTCTTCATTGCCGACAACAGCATCAGTTGCTATAGTTTCACCTCCACTGAAAAACTCATCTTTCAAGAAAGTAACATCAGCCACATTCACATCTATGCTTGTCGAACCAGAGTTGATACTTATTACAGGAGTTGTACTCTCCCGATAGTTTCCAGGTGGAGAAGGTAACTCAAACGAAGACTCAGGAGACAACTCAAAACCAAATGTTTGACAAACTGCTGAAAACTTCACAGCTGGAGTTTTACGGCCATCTCTTGTAGCAGGACCATCAATTCCATTCTCTAGAGAAAGCTCAGTGGAAAATCTCGTTTTCTTAGCAAATTCTGGAGAATCTTCATAGCTACCTCTCGGTATATCAGGTGAAACGCCACAGTTTACTAGATCAGGGGATGCTAGAGAAAACCCTAACACGAATTTTCCTGAAACAAACACAATCGAGCCAATGTTGACGCCATTAATCTCTCTATAGTGAGGCCATTTTGATTTCACAAAAAAAAAAAAGACGAAAGAGAAAGATTCGGTACCATCTAAAGCTACGGGATCACTAGATTGTTCCACTTTCATCAATTCTGGGCTTGATAGTTCCATATGAACATCTAAAATTCAAATCCAGAATCAGTATAGCAAAAGAGAAATCACAACTATTCTATATTCCGTATACATAAGCTTTCAAATTTCGAATGACTAACCGTTACTCAATTCGCAATTTGAATCCAGATCTGCCATTGTCATAGTCCTTGAGCTTGATACTATAGCTTCTTCAACTGCTGATAAAAAGAAAAAAAAAAAAAAAAAAAAAGTGAGCAAACTTGATTGAGAAACAAAAACAATTTTCCATAAGTTAAATCGAATATCTCTCACAGTGAGAGAAGCTTTCACGTCGATAAGAAGCATCAGTTGTGTGAAGTGGATCGTGCCATTGATCACCACAATCCTCCATTAAAATCCAATCAACAAATTAAAAAAAAAAAAAAAAAAAAATCGGAGAAGACGAGTGTAAAGAGCGAAGAGATTTGAAAATTTGGCAAAGGGAAGAAGAAGAAGAAGAGAGAAAAATATTAGAGTGGTTTAAGGTAATAAGAATCGGATCCTCTTTTCCGTTGCCGTTATTTTAACGTTATTAGACGACCGTTTGATCCTTTTTTTACTACTTTGAAAATTTGAAATTGATTTCCCGGGCAGCTGGGCAATGATTGACCTCTCTTTTTAGCGGGCAGGCAAATATTACTGACACGGTGGCGATTCAAATTGGATTTAAGTGGAATATAACGGAATCAAATGATATTTATTACTTACTTAAGTGCCTAAGCCAGCATATACTTATACTATTAGTCTAATGATTTTTATCGAAAGGATTGAAACCACAGTGAAAAGTCAAATTCAATATTCTGCAGTATGCGGTTGAATTGTTGAAGAAACAATTTTTTGAATATCATTATAATATTCATATGTCAAAGATTCATTCTAGGCTGAAGGACATATGTATTAAAAAAAAAAAAAGGCTGAAGGACATATGTATAAAGATAATAATACATTTCTCATTTCTATTTTTCTTTGGTTGCATTATACATATTCTAGGCAATGCAAGTATGCAACAATGTACCAAACTGATGAGAGGCAAAAAAAAAAATTCATCTGAGCCTAACAAGCTTTGCAAGTAATGTATCAAAAACTCTTCTTACCTTTTGCTTGAACACTGTTAATCACTTTTTCTGCATTGAAACGGTCAAGGGTCTTTCTTCTAATCATAACCGAGGAAATTCAGTTTACAATTCAACTCCAGCCTCTTTAGTCGCAGGCTTTGCAGTAGATATTGACGTCGATGCTTCTTCAAATGTTCTTTGAACCATTTGTACAGGGTGTTGTTGCCTAGGACCATAGAAGCCCAAAGCAAAATAAATAAATAAATTTCTTCTTTATATAGTAATTTTTTACATAATCATATTATTATTTTAATACAATACAAAATACTCCCTTCATTTTTAAGTGATTATATTTCTACGATTTGCACATATATTTAAAAATTTGTTGAAATAACATTTTTAACCTTGTGTTCATTAACTAATTATTTTTAATTAACAAAAAATAGAAAGGGGTATAACAAGAAATATAAAGCTAAATATGTATGGGAAATAGAGAAATAACATCATTTTGAAAGGAAAAAAATATTCCTAGAAATAGAACCGAACAAAACTTAACAAAATTTCCAACTAGTTTTATGTAGATAAGATAGTTAAACCAACCAACTTTTCTGTAACTTTTTTCATCTTTCTCTGTTTAAAAAAAAGTGCGTTTTGATTTTATATTAGAACAATGTTTCTGAAAATTTATTAACTAAATGAGTAAAATTAGAAATATAAAAAATGTACGTAGTGTAGTCGATGGTTTCTCTCCATAATTCATAAATGGTGATTTTCCATGAGAGGGGAAGAAGAGGATCCATGTGGGCTCTTGTTTGAGTGGTTATGAGATCCCAAAAGAGGTGAGTATCGGATAAGCTCGGCTTGCCAAGGATCCGTCTATGTCCTAACTTGAGAGACTAGACTCAAAGACTAAGTGGTTTTGTGATTAACTAGCATCATTACACAAGTATTTGTGGTTCCATGTTGAGCCCTCATGAAAATAGCCAGTCTTTGTAACCACCATGTTTTCAACCATTAGCCACAAGAGAAGCTATATTTTCTATTTCTATTTGACAACAAGAGAAGCTATATTTTGGATCGTATTTGGTTTAACTTACTTATTGTCACATTCTAAAAACGTATTTGGGTTGGCTCAATTTGTTCACTTGATAAAAGATCATCGAAACTAAAGTTTCAAGGGGATTTAATTATAGTTCTTTCAGTTGAATTTTCGTAGCTAATTAAAATGAATTCATCAATGATTGCAATAAATTAAAAACAAAGTACTTATTAAGGTTCAAAGAAGTTTCACGGGACTTCATGGCTGGGTGATCAAGTATCTTTCTAAGTTCTAAGTTCCAAGACGCGGAACAGATTTATCTGACTGTATGTATCAATCAAACATTAATGGTACGGCTTAATAAAAACAATTGAACAGATGTGAGCTGTATGTAATATATGAAGTGAATCGTATAATATGAAAGTACAACACGTCTTTGTCCTCTAACCGTACATTCATTCTGGCAAACTAGTTAAAGTCATATGCCAGCCTATCATGTCATGCCCAATTGTGCATTCTTCTTCATTTTTTATCACACACACACACATATATATATATTAGTATTTGTTAAGCCAAGAAATATATTTTCGCTGTATACTGTTAATAGAACATTGTAAGCATATTTTATTTTATTTTAAAACAAAAAATGTACATTTAATTTTAATTTTGTAAAAATTTATAAGTCATATTTCTGATTAATAAGTCTTTTAGAATATTTGTCTCCACTACTAACTCATTCATTTTTAACACCTAATTAATTCATTTGTTATTGCAATTAATTAGTTTAAAACTATACTATTATTTATTCACATAATTATTAAATTATGCATTTTTATGATTCGGATCCTATACATTTCAAAAGATTTTTTTTTTGTTTTAACTGTTGCTGCATCTTTAAATTCTAAATGCATTAAAGATGGGGGTAGTTTTACGCATTTAAGAACAAACATTAGTGGTATTTAGTCCACACAAAATTTTGTCTCAGAAAATAAAATTGGCCAATCAAATGTTGGACAGAAAACCATACCAAATATTTGATCGTATATTTGAATTTAAAGTTGATAAAATTGGGAAACAGTTTTCTGTAACCACTTAAACTAATAGTAGTTTTTGGGTAAATTATCGTGTCTTAAACGAATGCATCATCATCAATATAATATTAAATCTGAGACTTGTGATGTATGAAAAAAAATGAATCTGAACTTCTTTTAGTTGGTCACAAACAAGATTAAAATACATATTTCTAGGTCATTAAAATCTTATTGCATTTTTGGCTGATTCGTGTATTTTCCAAATAAAAAATATCGAAGAAGAATGAATATGAAAATGTCGTCTGAAACTTTGAATAAAAAGTAAAAACTAATCTACTATGGATCCAAGCAATAATCTGAACAAAAAGCCTTGTTTCTTGGAATCCTTCTTCTTCTCTCTGTACCGATATTGCAAAGGAGACGAACAAGAAGAGACCGAAGAAGAAGAGTAACAAGACGAGACCGAAGAGGAAGCAGAAGACGATGATGAGTAGTGATACGACGCCGTTTCAGCTGCCCTTTTAGTGTAGTCGTAATACTCAAGAGACAGCTTAGAGAGCTTCTCCGTGAGACAGAGGGAACAGATTCCAGGAGACTGTATGTGTTTCGTGTGCTTCTTGCATGAGAAGTTATTGTCTGAATTGGATTTGGAATCTGATCTCTTCCCTTCAGCTTTCTTCGATTTCATTGTTCTTCTTGATCTACTGCTGATGAGAAAATTCGCCATTGATTAAGTCTGTCGTGTGCTCTGGTGTTAAAAAAATTCTTTTGTCTTTTATTTTTCGCCGGTCTCGTGTTTGTATTTATAATAAGTGCGTCGTGTAGTTAATGCAAAGCTGGTTTTGATTTTCCTTGATGTTTCCGAGATCCTTCTCTACAACTTTATTTTTTTTTCAAGGACTTGAAAATGAGAGAAAGAGGTTTGGGTGAAATCAATGTTGGATGGACCCACAATTTCCTATTTTATTTGTTTTTTAAAATGTCTATGATCGAATTTAATAATTTTAATTAATACTATTTCGTTTCTGATTATTTGATATTAACCATTTTTCAGCATAAATCTTGCTAATATTTTGTTTATGTTTGAATGAAAAAAGTTGATAGAGTAGAGATACAAACATTATTAATTTTGACCAAACTTTTTGTTTTATTGATGTGTTAGTTTTAGATACGACATCTGGAGTGCTTACAGTGTGTGTTTTTTTAATGGACGGCTAAGATGTATTAAGATCTCCACTGGGTCCACCTAATTAGGTAAGTCGGTGGGCCGGTTCTTCTGGGCCTTTTTAACTCAATGTCCATGATCTGGCAGTTGCTCATTACACTTGTTAATGCTGTCTTTAGACTATTATGATCAAACCCATCCATATAAAATATTCACAATTTCACTACTAAGTTAGTAACAAATTATTTATATTTTTTTTATTCTTTAGTCTAGATTGCTTTTTAAAACACTAATTTTGCCCAAATAGTCAAATACATGTGTCTTTTGTTATACTTTATATCCAAATTCTCAATATATTATTCCGATTCGGTGAGTATATTCCATATTCCATTTGTATTATAACTTTTCATTTGTTTGTATATTTAAATCACGATCTATTACTTTCATACTTATAAATATTCTGCGCACCGGAAATATTGTTACAATTAAAAGTTTGGAAATGCGAGAAAGTGTTAAAAGCCTATATACTAATTAGAATCCCATTATGAAAATTGACACCATCACTAGCGAAAAATCCGCCGGCTCCGGAGCATGCGCACTGCGCCGATGTCTCCGACGTTCTCAATCAGTTCACACTACCTTCAATTGCGTAAACTGAAGTAATTTTGGCCATCAAACTAAAAGGCCTTTCACCTTTCCCTTCTAGTAACGAAAAAGATACCAACCTTGCAAATTGTGATCTGTGGTCTCCCTTGATTTTTAAATTAGTCTTTTCATATTTTCAATATGGATTTTCATAACCTTACATTATAAATTATAATCGTGATAATCAATATGGATAATGCTTTTACTTTTCAGTAAAAGCTCTTAACAATAAAGAAATATAATCGTGAGAAAGAAATGAAATCACTACATAGGAAAAATCATGCGAGATTATTAATTATAAGAAGCATATATATATATATTAGGGCTAATAGCACTGCCTCTAGCCTGGTCCTTCAAACCATACCAAAACACTTTAAACCAACTAATTAAGAGAGAGCCAAAGCATATAGCAATGTAACTACACAAGTCACAACCAAAGCCTCCAACGGCTTCAACATGGTCGTGGCAGAAGCAGTGGGACTAGCCTTCCCTCTTTCTAAGGGTGGAGCTTTTCCGTCTTGAACGGGTGTAGCAGGGGTACCGTCTCCACCACCGCCTGATGAGGCTGCTGCAACGGTGACAGAGAGCTTCATACCACCGGCGCAGTGTCCGGGGATACCGCAGATAAAGTTGTGAGGACCAGAGGTCTTGAGAGCTATGCTTGTGGTTCCACTACTGTCCGAAGAAATTGCGTTCCCCAATGTGCAACTCTTGTAGTCACTTTGGCTCACTTCGTCCACCGTGTGACCCGCACCATAGTTGAACACTGTATGCAACACAATGTGCCATTACATTGTATTACAAGTTTACAACTATTTTGTTTGTTTACGTTTGCAAGGTATTATAGGTTCTTTTTTTGCAAATGAAACCAAAACTTTAGTAATATTTAACAAAAACATAATCATTTTGCCAACTGCAAACAGAAACGGATTATAGTATACAAAAAATCTATTATTGAAAAACGAATTTTTTTAAAAAAAATGTAAAAATTTTACTTGTAAATGCAAATGCAAGTATTAGTGGCTAAAAGTTGAAACAAATATATATAAACATACCGATGGTATCGCCCACAGCAAAGGTCTTTCCAGTAGCAACCGAGCTATAGTCATTTCCGAGCGACCATTCGACAGAGTGAGTGGCGGAGGAGGCAGGTGCAACCACATTGAAGAAGATGATGACAAGGCAACCAACAAGTATACTCAAGTTTGCCATTTTTGTGTATAAGTGTAACAGTGTATTTAATTGAAATTGTGTGACAAAGGAAAATACTTGTGTTATGAGCAAATATATAGAGAGAATGGAACCAAAAGAGTATACTAGTCGGAGTTAGTAGAGATATAGGTCCACTTGCCCTCCAACTAAAGCTCTCTCATCAAGTAAGTTTTGAAAACTTTTTTCATATTTCGGGATAAGGACTTGTTCCTCCTCTGCTCTAGCTTTGAACATACTCAACAAAGGAAATATATTGCAATATCTCAAGAAAATGGGTCATGAGGTTTGGTGAGACATCATAAAGCGAGTCACACTCAAAAACCCTTTGTAAAAAGATAAATGATGATGCAAACCAAAGTAGTCACGATGTGTCATCAAAGTTCCCTTAATGATTCAATATAGGACCAAATTACCAAAAGTAGATGAACGAACTTTTCTTATACGAGCAATCACTGAGGCTTTGCAACAACTAAAATCGAGTGTGTAACGTAAATTAATTTAATTTAGTTAGTTTTTAGCACCGAAAAATTCATGTAAGGGGATATGTGAGAATGTGACAATGTCTTCGTAACGAATAGATGATTTCTTATAAAACTCTAACTAATATTTAGTATGATTTAAAAATAACAAAGGACTTCTCCTTTCAAAATCAATTTAATGCAAGACTTTTCTATAAAAATGTGCAATAATGCTTCAGTTACACTAAATTTAGAATCTAAGTTAGTGAAAAAGGTGATAGTTGTGTATTAATTAGTCTGAAAACCGAAATTAATATTACTCAAAGCTGCAAGACAAAGCAGCACATGATATGATAGAAACCCTGCAACTAATTCAACTGGACATTAGACTGCCCACATAAAAGCAATATATCAACCAAATTATGGCATTTGCCAAAAAGATAATTGAACACTCAAAATATTTATTATTTTAATAGTCGATAGCCTTGTATAAACAAAGCAAATGGGTTTATGGTTTTGGCCCGCATAGTATTGCCTGTTTTAACAAAAACTTTGCTAGCAAATAAGCCCAATTTTAGTCATATTAATTATGTTTTTGTTACATGCTTGTATATATACTGTACCACGTTGTCTCACCGCTAATGTGTGATCTTAAAAAAAGTTTTGTTTTTTTTCACATCTATCTAAACTATACAAAGTTTTTTTCAGCAGTCTCTAAATATTACAATATCAATTTTTATATTAAAATCTGTCAAAGCCCCAAGGCCACCAAAAGGATAAAAGTTTACTTAAATTTTGGAAAGCCAAAGAGTCAAAAGTTCAAAGGTAAAATATGGCTTTCATGAATACGACTCTCCACCAATTAAACAACTAGACGACGCTTCAACTTATTACAGAACAAGTCAACAACGAAGATGAGAAGAAATTTTCTTCGTTCTCTTTAATGTGAAATAAACCCAAAGATAATATCAATCTTCTTCTAAATTGTCAAAACCTAAACCAAAAAACCCCCCAAATCTTCGATAAAATTTCTCTTGATCTAAATTTCTTGTACTCCAAGGAACAATACTCTTTCTTTGAGTGTTCTTTAATGGCGAAGAAGAAGCATCGGAAGCTCTTCTCTTCGTTAGCATCAGAAACAAACAAAACCTTAGATTGCTCATTAGGAATCTGCGACCCGATTTGTCCTTACAATTGCTATCCAGAACCCGATTACTATTCCATGTCCCCACAGCTACCTCCATGGTCCTCACCATCTCCATCTCCATGTCCATCAATCTCAGCCTTTTATCAACCATTTGAAAATCCTTCATCTTCATTAGGCGCCGTAACCATCATCATCGTCACAGGTGCGGTCATAGCCATCCTTCTAACCGGATTCGTTCTTGTAGCCAAATACGTTTCAGACAGCGTAAACCGTGTCAACCACGAAAGGTATCAATCCGATGACAACGACACGGTGGAAGAAGAAGAAGAGTATCAAGATAGAGAACAAGTGGATCATCCAATCTGGTTGATAAGAACAACAGGTCTACAACAATCGATTATAAACTCGATTACGATCTGTAATTACAAGAGAGGAGATGGTTTGATCGAGAGAACAGATTGTCCTGTTTGTTTAAACGAGTTTGAAGAAGACGAAAGTCTTAGGTTATTGCCAAAATGTAACCACGCTTTTCACATCTCTTGTATTGACACTTGGCTTAAGTCTCACACTAATTGTCCTCTGTGTCGTGCTGGTATAACGATTAGTGTTGTAGCTACTCCACGATGCTCTGGTCCGGTTGATGTAATCACTCCTGGAGGAGGATCAGGATCACATTTGGAGAACGATGGAGTTGGTGAAGAAGGTCAAGATCGTGATCATCAGATTGAGAACAGAGTTGAATTAGGAAGAGATAGGGATGAACCGGGTTTTAAAGAGAGGGATGATTCGGTTAATTCAGATCCGAATTCAGATGTCAGGATTGAAATCGACGGTGATGGATCAGAAACAGAGACGGAAGATAAAGTTAGGGTTTTGGGGGAGTGTATGGATTCAAATTGGGATGATTCGATTACTTCTCCCTCACGTACAAATACCCATAAAGAAAATGGAGATTTTCCTGGAAAATCAAGCGAGAGTCTGCGTCAAGACTTGACCAGACCTATTGGAGACGAAGCAAGCTGCTCTGAAGAAAACGGTGGTCACAAGGTTCAATCACGGAGAAGTTTTGATTCTATTAATTCTGGTGAATTGAACGGCGAAGCAACTGAAGATACCGGGAATATTCAGACAGACATGTCGTCGAATACGCTGAAGACAACCGGAAGTTCCTCGGTTTCACGGTTCAACAAAAACAAGAGTTCGATATTTCCGCTGTAGTAACTTAGTAAGTTTTATTAAATTATTAGTTAACCCATGGTGTACCCATGCTACACTCATACCCATGATGCACCCATACCATTCTAACTCATGTCAACAACAAGAAGCATCTTTCCCATCCCTTTGTGTTTTATTCTCTTTTTAACCCATCACTTATTGTCTCTTTGTAAACTCTATATAAAGAGCCTTATGGTTGCAAGTAATAAACACACAAGTTCATTCTATCATTCTCTCTCAACTCTCTCTCTCATATTCTTAGTTATGAATCTTACATACTTTCTTCCGCAAGTCTAAAACTATTCTAACATGGTATCAGAGCGGGTTCTTAATTGAATCTTGTTCTTGAGTCTCTTATTCTCAAAATCTCAAAATTTTGATACTTTTTCTTTTCTCTCTTTAAGCTTCTGCAAAATCATTCTCAAAAATAAAAACACTTTTATTTTTTTATTCGCTTAAATACTTTGTTCTTACAATACATCTATCTAAGTCTTTTCACTCTGAGACTAAGTCCTCAAAATCAGTTGATTCTTGAGTTGTGAAAGACTAGATTTGTGTATTTTTCGAACTTTCTCATGCAATACATTTGTCTAAGTCTTTTCACTCTGAGACTAAGTCCTCAAAATCATTGATTATTGAGTTGTGAAAGACTAGATTTGTGTATTTCTTGAACTTTCTCTCTCACCATGGAAAATTCAAAAATGGTGATAATTCCAGTCACTCTCAAAGGAGGGAACTACTTGTTGTGGTCTAGAACCACTAAAACTGCTCTGTGTGGCCGTGGCTGGTGGAGCCACATAGAACCCATTCAAGAAGCAGAAAACAAAGAAAAAGAAGATACCAAGGCGGATGATAACTCCAAATGGTTTCAGGAGGATCAAACTATCTTGGGTCTTCTTCAAAATGCCCTAGATGCGTCGATCCTAGAAGCATACTCCTATTGTGAGACTGCAAAGGAGTTGTGGGACACACTCAAAAACGTTTACGGGAACGTTTTCAATCTGACCCGAGTCTTTGAAGTGAAGAAGGCGATCAACAACTTAAACCAAGAGGATCTTGAGTTCACCAAACACTTTGGAAAGTTCATATCACTTTGGGCTGAACTTGACATGTTGAGGCCAAGCACTAAGGATTTCAAGATCATTGAAGAAAGGCGTGAGCAAGATAAGGTGTTCGGACTTCTCCTCACTTTAAGTCCAATGTACAATGATCTTATCAAGCACCTTTTAAGGGCTGACCAGCTTCCCAGCTTGGATGATGTTTGTTCTCAAGTCCAAAAAGAACAAGGATCATTCGGTCTCTTTGGTGGAAAAGGAGAACTCACCATGGCAAATAAAGTGGTTTACAAGCGTGAAGGGTCTACAAGAAAGATTTGTGACCATTGCAAAAGGACTGGACACGTCAAAGATGAATGTTGGATCCTCCATCCTCATCTCAAGCCTAAAGATTGGAAACCGAGAGAATTCAAGCCAAGGTATCAAGCCAACATTTCTTGTGAAGCTCCAAGTGGACAAACTCAAACCGTGGTATCACCTTATCACGTCGGATCTTCAAAACAAGTTCCAGCTGAATCTTCAAAGAAAAGAGATGAGCTAGCGATGGTATCCTACTCCAATGATGTGGTTAGAAAATCTGATTTGGAGGCACTCATCAAATCGATCGTCACACTAAAGGATTCTGGTATCACATTACTCGCCTCTAAACTTAATAATTCACTTGTTATTGATTCAGGAGCTACACATCACATGATTAGCAATCCTAAAATGATTAGTAACATTAAACCGGCTAATGGTAATGTTGTCATTGCAAATGGTGATAGAATACCAATTAAAGGTTTAGGCGATTTGAAACTATTTGATAAGAACTCTCAAGCTTTCTTTATGTCATCATTTACTTCTAATCTTGTCTCGGTAAAAAGGGCAACTAGTGATCTTGACGCTTATGCAATATTTGGACCTAATAGCTTTCATTTTCAGGATATTAAGACCGGAAAAGTTCTTGGAGAAGGAAACGCAAAAGGAGACTTATATGTTCTTGAGAATTCTCCCAGTAGCCCTACTTTATCATCTTTTAATTCATGTTATGCTTTTAGTTCAAATGTAATGTGGCATGCTAGATTAGGTCATCCCCACTCTCGGGCTTTAAAACTTATATTGCCAAATATGTCATTTGATAATTCAAGTTGTGAGTCGTGTATTCTCGGAAAACATTGTAGAACCGTGTTTACAAACTCATTTACCACTTATGAAAAATGCTTTGATTTAATTCATTCAGACGTTTGGACCTCACCTTGCTTATCTAGAGATAACAATAAATACTTTGTGACATTCATTGATGAAAAATCTAAATATACTTGGATCACATTGTTACCATCTAAAGATAAAGTATTTGAGGCTTTTATCAACTTTCATACATACGTAACTAATCAGTTTAATGTTAAAATCAAGGTATTACGATCGGATAATGGAGGAGAATACACGAGTCACATATTCAAAAATCACTTAGCAAAACATGGCATACTACATCAAACAAGTTGTCCATACACTCCGCAACAAAATGGCGTAGCTGAAAGGAAGAATAGACACCTTATGGAGGTTGCAAGATCTATGATGTTCCATACAAGTATGCCAAGGAGATTTTGGGGTGATGCGGTCATGACAGCATGTTATCTAATCAACCGAATCCCAACAAAAGTCTTGAAAGACTCATCGCCATTTGAGGTACTCAACAAAACTAAACCATCCATTGAACACTTACGTGTGTTTGGTTGTTTGTGTTTTGTCTTAGTTCCAGGTGAGCAAAGAAACAAACTAGATGCAAAAAGCACTAGATGTGTATTTCTTGGATATTCAACAACCCAAAAGGGGTACAAGTGCTATGATCCATCAAGCAACCGTACTTTAGTTTCAAGGGATGTCAAATTCATGGAGAACCAAAGCTATTTTGACAAGAAGAGTTGGGATATTGTAAAAGATTTGGCTGACTCCACAACAGACCGGGCTACGAGCTTACAATACTTGTTGAGTCATCTCGATAATCCGGTACCGAGAGTCAATCTACCAGCTCCTATGGTTGATCAACCACCAAATGAAGGCCCTAGATCTGAGGATTACAGAGGTCAAGAAAGTAATAATCAAGGGGAAGCTGAAACTACTCAACCGGATACAAACCATCAGAAGGAAGATCTTCGAAGTCAAGTTCAACATGAGGAACCGGAAATTCAAAGGCATGATCTGAGTAACGAAGAAGCTTTACCTCCCCAACTTAGGCGTAGCACAAGACAACGATTTCCAAGTCAGTGGAAGAATACAAGGGTCTATTACAACAATCAAGCGGTTGCTCATCCAATTCAAGCAGTTTGTTCCCTTGCCCTTTTGCCATCTGACCATCAAGCGTTCCTTGGAAAGATTGATCAGGATCATATCCCTCAAACATATGAAGAAGCCAAGGAAAGTAAAGAGTGGTTGAATGATGTAGATGATGAGATAATAGCTATGGATAGAAATCATACGTGGGATGAGGCTGATCTTCCATCCGGGAAGCAGGCTGTAAGCTCCAAATGGGTCTTCACAATCAAGTATTTGAGCAATGGGGAGATTGAAAGATACAAAGCTCGTTTGGTAGCAAGAGGGTTCACTCAAACGTATGGAGAAGACTACACGGATACATTTGCACCAGTTGCTAAGCTTCATACAGTTAGAGTGGTACTCTCCTTGGCTACTAATCTCTCATGGGATCTATGGCAAATGGATGTAAGAAACGCATTTCTACAAGGCGAGCTTAAGGAAGAAGTTTATATGAAGCCCCCACCTGGACTTGAAGATTCTATCACTCCCGGAAAGGTTCTAAGGTTTCGGAAGGCAATCTATGGTCTTAAGCAATCTCCAAGGGCTTGGTATCACAAGCTAAGCTTCACATTAACCGCACGTGGCTTCAGAAAATCAGAAGCTGACCACACATTGTTCACACTCCATGGCTCCCAAGGAATCATTGTTGTCTTGGTGTATGTCGACGACTTGATCATTTCAGGTAGTGATCAAGTAGGTATTCAAGAGAACAAATCTTTTCTAAAATCAGTGTTTGATATTAAAGATTTAGGTGAGCTAAAGTACTTCCTAGGGATAGAGATATGTCGATCTCCGGACGGTTTATTTCTATCACAACGGAAGTATGCACTTGATTTGTTGAATGAGACAGGAAAGATAGGATCCAAACCAGCAAAGACACCTCTTGAGGATGGCTACAAGGTCAAGCGAAAGGGGGAGAAAGGAGATGATAATCCTCTTAACAAACCGTTCGCTAATCCAGACCAATACCGTCGGCTCGTTGGTAAGCTCATATACTTAACCATTACAAGACCTGACCTGTGTTTTTCTGTGAATCAGGTAAGTCAACACATGAAAGAGCCTACGGTGTATCATTGGAATATGGTTGAAAGGATCTTGAGATACATCAAAGGATCACCGGGTCAAGGCATATGGATGGGAAAGAATGGAAACACGGAAATTGTTGGGTATTGTGATGCAGATTATGCTGGAGATACATGTGATAGAAAGTCAACAACTGGGTATTTCACGTTCATTGGAGGGAACTTAGTGACATGGAAGTCCAAGAAGCAAAAGGTTGTCTCTTGTTCAAGCGCCGAATCCGAGTACCGAGCCATGAGAAAGCTAACAAATGAGCTAGTATGGTTAAAAGCGCTTTTAAAGGATCTTGGCATAGAGTCTCCAAGTCCCATTACCATGCATTGTGACAATCAAGCAGCAATTCACATTGCCACCAATTCGGTTTTCCATGAAAGGACCAAACACATCGAGGTAGATTGTCACAAGGTTCGAGAGAAGATTGAAGAAGGAGTGACGCTACCATGCTTTACAAGAAGTGAAGATCAGTTGGCGGATATCTTCACAAAGGCAGCTAGTCTCAAAGTTTGCAACTACATCCACAGCAAGCTTGGGCTAGTGGACCTCACTCGCCCTTGAGTCAACTCCTCTAATTCGTGAAGACCACACTCTTTTTCCCTTATCAAGGTTTTGTCCCATAGGGTTTTCTTTGATAAGGTTTTTAATGAGGTGGTACTCACGGGTTAGCCAAACTTAGCCTCCACTCCAACACTTCGGCTAAGTTTGAGGGGGAGTATTAAATTATTAGTTAACCCATGGTGTACCCATGCTACACTCATACCCATGATGCACCCATACCATTCTAACTCATGTCAACAACAAGAAGCATCTTTCCCATCCCTTTGTGTTTTATTCTCTTTTTAACCCATCACTTATTGTCTCTTTGTAAACTCTATATAAAGAGCCTTATGGTTGCAAGTAATAAACACACAAGTTCATTCTATCATTCTCTCTCAACTCTCTCTCTCATATTCTTAGTTATGAATCTTACATACTTTCTTCCGCAAGTCTAAAACTATTCTAACAAGTTTACCAAATCATTTTTTTCCGAATATGAAAAAAGAGTAAATAACAATGCAGAATTGTATGTAGCACTCGATAGATAGATAAGCAAGTAAAGTAAGTTGCATACACACTTTTTTTTTTTTTTTTTTTTTGTTCCTCTGGTGTAAAACAGTAAAATCATCTATACTATTGTTGCTATATTCGGTTTGACAGACATGAAAATCTCAAACAGTACATAATATATCAAAGCCATACTAATCTTCAAGCTAAACTTGAGTGAAAATATTCGAAACCTTGTTTTCTAATTCATCTTTTTTTTAGTTTGACACTATATATCCGAATTTTTCCGTGTTATAAAAACCAAAATATCTGATTTTTTTCGACCGACTAATTCAGGGACTGAACCATTCTTAATTTTTATTAATATTAATATAACGAAGCGACAAGGAAAAATGTGGGCCATTTTTGAATACGTAAAAGCCCAAATCCAGAAATGGCCTAACATTATCCTTATTTTGACCCGATCGGATATATTGAAACACCGTCGTTATCTAAGGGGTATGGAGAAAGTGGTATGATATAGAAATGAAAAGTTAACATTTTTTTTTTTTTTTGGCTCAAAGATATGAAAAAGCAATGGTGTTCAAATTTGTTTTCCCGTGTTCAAATTTGTTTTTTCACTTTAATGTGAAAATATTTATTCCATTATAAACTAGTGGTGCAGAAATGTATATATCCACTTCAATCACATCTAAACAAATACAGTGTTTACTTAAGGCAAAGTTAAGGAAAAGTTGGTGATTCTAAATCTCAATCATGAAAAAGATGCTAAAATCGAATAGTCATCTGTATAATAGAGGTCCTTTCTTATTGATAATATAGAGGGAATAAAATTTTGATTTTGGTGTAATCACATCACCCATGTAGGCTTTACTTTTTTACTTTTTTCTGGCTTTTGCTTTTTAACCCTAAAAGTGAAAAACAGAGATTCGAAAGATCTTTGATAGGTCTTCATGATACGACAATCATCATCGTCTTCTTGCATGAATCCCAGGTACTGCTGATTCTGTGCCTCCAAGTTAATTAAGACTAAAAGTTTAAGACTAGTTCAAGGAAATAAAATAGACTCATGGATAATATCATTATCATGATTCATGATCGTAAGTTTCTCTATTTTATCATTGTCTTAACTTTTTCTGTCTCCTAATTTGATTGCAAAGCCTTTATTGCTTTTAATAATCCCATAAGTCATATAGTGTGATTATTGATTAGGCTCTTAGTGGTGTTTTATCTTTTATGCTAAACGATATAATATGAAAAATTCATTAATAATTCTTCTCTTTGTATAAAAAAGGTGAAAAAACCTTTTTGGAAAGAAGTTTAATCAAATCTTATATTGTACATCTATACAAAATTTCTTTAAAAGGTCAATTAATTTGAAAACCGTCAAGCCATCTACCAAAAATTTGCCAAATAAAACCACCAAATTTTTGAAATTTAAAGTAGAATCCACAAAGATGGTTTTTTGTTTGTCCCTTTAATCCAGACAGTTCCACAATTTAAAGTTGTACTGTGAGTCTGTGATGATTTAATTTAGTCGACTTAATGCCTTCCCAGAGGTAGCGAAAGCGTAAAATAAATTCTCTAGTTAATTATGAGAAATATTTAATCTTCTTAGTAAAAGTTTATTTGTACCGAAATTTCAGTTGATTGGCAAAACAGCAAAAAAAGGTAAGAGGCTGCATAGAACTCTAAGACCACCTCCATTGGAGGTTCTTAAATGAGTTTTTAACCATTAAAAAAAATAAAAATTATAAGAAGAGATGAAAGAGATTAAAAACCACTTTTTAAATAAGAAGATTAAGAACTTAACTTAAGAACTCATTTGACATATAGTCAAATATTATTGGTTCAATTTATTTTTAATTATTCAATTTAATTAAATAAATAAAATACATTAAAAATATTAGTTAGAACCCCAAAAAAGGTTCTCATTGTTGAAGATGCTCTAACAAGCAAGTAAGTGCTCGTTAGGTCGTGGATCCGACTCGGTTGGTAATTTGGTATATAAAATGTACTTTTATTTATTTTATTTATTTTATTTATTTCCTTGATACAATTTTCGAATTGCTTCAGTTCGAATAATCAATGAGGCAGGAAATGCCAAAGCAAACCATTCGTTCAGTAAACAATGATGAGAAAGCTTGAAGTCATTGGAGCAAATGATACTCATTTCTTTTTCAAAATTTTTATTTTCCTACAAAGACATCATTCTCGGTGAGAAATAAATTAAGAAACCAGTTTTACAAACTCTTTATTTAACCTTTAATTTTTTTTTTTATTAAACCCATTTTATTTTATTTGACTCTTATGTGTAAGAAAATATTATCCAAAAGAAACAAAAGTGAAGAACATATTGCTTGCAGGTTAAGCAACAAGTGAACGTACAGAACTAAATTATCTCATAGAATTAACATGAGAATTTTGCGGTCGTGTACCAAGTATTTGGTTTGAAGCTTACAGAGATGGATCATGGATGTTTATAAATGTTGGCCGAACCCTATAAATGTCTCTGTTATGGACTTGTTTATACCATCTGATCCTATTTCTTTTCTAAAGCAGGTCTGATCACTCCAGCCTCATTTAGCAAGATCCTAGTTTGGATCAAAGCTCTTTCATCATCAACCATGTTTAAGTGGGCGGACCTACGTAGCACTTAGGGGTTTGCAAATGACACACCCCTAAAATACAAAAATAGTTTGCTTTTCTTTTTCTTCTTTTTAGAAAATGGGCTTTTGGCATTCTTAGTTGAGTATGATCGTTAAAATTTAAAGTACGTAAAACAAAATATCTGGCTCCTCCACTTTCATGAAGCTCGCTTTTTTTTTTTGTATGAATTACTAAAAAGTTTTGGGTGTAGCATTTCGCTCATGCCACAGATCAAAATATTTTATATGGTCCTCTTCCAAGTGTCACTCGAACCGGCAACCTCTAAGCTTTACCAATTGAGCTATTGACACTTAGTGAAGCTCGCTTTTCAAATTTCTGTTCTTGAGATTTGGAAATGAAGTAAATCACGACAAACATCCATCATCCGTCGAGATATTAAATCAAAACCATGTGAAAGCAGATTACTCAAGATCCCGACTCATACCTCACGGTTTGGTTCATATTTTTTCAGCAATCACATTTATTAATCAACTGCTCAAGCCTATTTTCTTTTCTCATATAAAACACAAAACAATCCTACGTAAAGTTTTAGTTTTCTGAAATAGAATAGATCCTAATAAAGATAAAAATGAAAACTGATTTAGTTTTATTTATTTATTTTAATATTAAAAAAAAGAAAAAAAAAAGAAAAAGAAAAGTAAAAGATCACACATGAAAAATTAGAGCTCATCTAAATAAAATTCAACTATATTAGCTAAAGGATGACTCTTCCTCAATCCTCCTTAGGATTTGATTCACAGCTGCTGCAATATCTTCCACCGTATTCAATTGGCTCCCTTCTTCAACCTAAATATCATATCATTTTTTTGTGTTAAAAAAATAATATATAAGTTACATGAGAAAAGGTTGATATAGTAATTTAAAAAGTAAAAGATAACAAAATAAAATGTTTATATTTCGAGGAAGAAGCTTATGAATGTGTACTGAAACAAGTGGCGTCATTTCGTTCTGCCGTGCACAGTGCATCCACAGTTTCTGTGACCACCAAACATCCACAGTACACATATATATCCACACATACACACATGTGTAGGCATATGTCATCTTTTTGGTCCCTGATTCTTACAAGAATCGATATTATGATACTCAAAACTTTGTTTTTTTTTTATAAATAAGAAATGATGATTTTGACTCCCCAATAATTGAGGCCAGCCCTAACCAAGTAAAAAAAACGAGAAAAGAAACCTTTTTTTTTTTTTAAAATTGTTATTCAAAACCTATTTTTAGCCCAGACAAATAAATCACAACATGTACTAATAAGAGACACATTAAATGAACAAAACATATGTGATAGGGGAAAAATCAATGAATCATTGACCCAAAAGAGCCAAAACTAACAGTCAGAACTTATCATGAAAAAAAAATAAAAGAATCAGAATAGTGATTACACTACCCAATAGGCCAATATTATGCAACTCTGATTTGGATTTGCAAGTTTGCAACCCACTAAACCTAAAATCGGTATTATAAATCAGTATAGTTTCTTTAGTTAGCCAAAAAAAAAAACAAACAAACAAAACAAACAAAAAGCTTAACAAATCTAATGTGTTTATCAAAAAAAAAAAAAAAAAAAAAAAAAAATCTAATGTAAAAACTGATGAAAAAGTGAGAGCCAAAAAAACGTACCTTGACGCTGATGGAATAGAGGACAGAGTCTTCTCGAGTGGTGACGTTGAGATGAAGAAGAGTGAGCCTTAGGCTCTGTATCGATGCGACAAGTTTAAGAAGCTGTCTCGGTCGCTTCTTCGCAAGTATCTTCAGACTCGCATGGCTCTCCACCATCGTCACCTCTATCTCCGCCGTCCCCTCAGCCGCCGCTGATGACGTAGGACGGCTCGAGTACTGAGGAAATGCAAAGAAATCCGAGAATGGTCCCGATGAGCTGGCGGCGATTGTTTTGGTGTGGTCACCTCCAGCGGCGATTGTGTTGGTCTGGTCGCCTCCAGCTCCGGCGTCTTCTGCGGCAGTCTTTACCGGAGGCTCCATTGATTGTAAATGATGCTCAAGCTCCTTTAAGTAGTTAATTGCTCCGCCAACTATTGACGCTTGATCTCCCTTTAACCACCAACCATAGGTTAGTTAAGCCCATAGAATTTGCATAAGGTTTTTCAAAAACAATCAAATATTTACATATTTCGTACCTTTTTAATCGGAAAAAAAAACGGAAAGAAATAAATATGTCACCTTTTTAAAATACAGGTATGAATGTAGATTAGTCCTTTTTGGGTGCAATGATGTTCAAGACTTTATATATGCTCCCACAATTCCACTAACGAAATTGTCATCTAGAGACTAGCTACTATATGATCTAATATTATGATAATAAAATAACGAATTTCTTTCTATTTATTTTCTGTCAACATATATAACGGCTTTCATGCATTCATCATCTTTCTCAAATTTATGTTTTAAAACATCTTTAACCACAAAAAAAAAAAGAAAAAAAAAAACATTTGAACATACATGCATATGTCCTAATGAAGTACTAGAACTAGAAGTCTAGAACATAGGCTTTTGCCTTTTTATTTTATTTTGTTTTCCACGCGTGAAGAAATTAAGTACTGAAGATTCACGCGCTCACACACACGCATATACATATATGGATTTTGTATGTAGAGACTAACCCTTTGCGCATAAGAAGGAGGCATGAGAGAACGGAGAACGGCGAGGTACTCGTTCATCTGTTTGCGGCGATTTCTCTCGACGGCGATGTGAGTCATCCTCTGGTTCTCGATCTCTTCCTTGTTCTTGCTACTCCTCGTCCTTCTCCTCTTCCTTCTCCCTCCTCCCACCGCCACATCTGACGGTGGAGGCTGGTTCTCGTTGTCGACGACAGATCCATAAGGAAGGTCGCGTGGCCATTGAAGATCCTCCTCGTTGTAATTGTAATCATCACTGTTATCTCCGCTTTTACCGTTGTAATTAATACTCGCAAATCCATGTTCTTGTACTCCTTGCCCTAGCTTAATGTTGTTCTTGGTGTCTTGTGGATCTTGAACTTCTTCTTCTTGAAAGTATAAGTCGTTAAACGGAAAATCTTTGCAAGAGATGTAGGAGAATGGATCTTGCGGGTAAACAACAGCCTCTAAGGCCATAATTAGCTACAAATATTGTTGAAATTAAAAAAAAAAAAAAAGATATACACTCGAGCGAGAGAGAGAAAGAGGAAAAAAGAAAGACAGAAAGTGTTTGTCTTTCTCTTTTTGTCTCGAGAGGGAGACAAGGCAAAAGGTAAAGACACACTAGGGAAATTAAACTTGTAACTATACCTCTAAGAAATTAATAGAAATTTGTTCTCGAAGAACTCAGCCAAGTTGAAGAAGAAAAAATGTCAAAAAAAAAAGTTGTGGTTTTGATCTAAGATGGAAGAGAGGAGAAGCTTGTGAAGTTATAAAGCTGATATTTTTTTATATATAAACAATAGAAGCTCCGAAGAAAATCGAAAACAATTGAGTTAAGAAAAAAAAATAGAGAGATTGTATATGTTTTGTTTTGCACGTGAGATTGTAGACCGGTCCACAAAACCAAAGAAAAGATTCTGTGTGTTTTTGCAGGCTTTGGGGTTCGTCTTGTTACACTCATGTTCGAGGAGAGAGAAATCTAACACGTTGAAGTCTCAACTTTATACGTTGCTATGAATAAATGTTTTTTTGCCGTATATCATGTGAGTCAATGTTATCAAATGAGAGCTAAATTACTGTGTTAATCTAAAAATTTGGAGATGTTTGGGATAATAATTATCGGTATATATATATCACCGTTTAGGTGTTCAATTAATATTTTGCTTCTATGGTGCGTGTGTGATACACAGACAGGTAGAAAAGAGAGAGATAGAGCTTGAGGTCCAAGTTTTTTTGTTTCTATGTATCAGCCGACGTCAAAGCTTTATAAATTCGAAATCTAAAGGCTTATTTATACGATTATTTTTTCCCCGAAGCATGCGGAGACAATGACCGCTGATATATACTTTTTATGAAATCATATCGTTTATCGCATAACCCTACCCGTAATGGAGTAACCGTAAAAAAACATCAAAAACCATGCATGGGTCCGAAAGCATATTTCCTTTATATAGATACAACTCTTGGATCTAATGATTCTACAGTGAAAATTAATTTTTAAATCGATAAATAAGTATAGTTAGTTGTACAATCTATCTACTAGTTTCCATTGATAAATTTTGGCTTTTTAAAATAATAGAATCTTGACAACTTAGGATAAAATTTTAATTTTGTAGAAAAACATTCATTCAATAGTTTATAACTTCAGAAAAAAAAACTTCTGACTACAGTTTATAACCTTTATAATAAGACTATAAGAGTAAAATGGTATTAGACCAAAAAAAAAAAAAAAGTAAAATGGTGAGAGATCTAAATACTATATATATATAGATATTAAAGTATGTTAGAATGTCTCTCACTGGAAATAAATAGAGATAAATCGAAAACAACATATATATATATATATAATATATATATAATATATATATATATAAAGTACATAGACATCTCTACTCATAGGCAATTGAGTTTGAGTTAGAAACTCATGTTAGAAGAACTGAAATTTATTTTTAACTGAATGACATATTACTATTAATGAATTTGCTAAAAATTTAAAATTTCTATTTTGGGGTCAAAGTGATGAATATATTCAGAAATTTATCTTTAATTATATGCATAGATAACCACCAAATTTATAGTAAAAATGATTTATAGAAGAACAATACTAGAAAAATTAATATAAATGGACACAAATAAAATTTTAAAAATTAATTGAAATAATTAATTAATAATAGTGAAATAGTATTCACATATAATTTGTTGGTTCACTTTTTCAAGAACAACAAAATATCGTTTTGTTTTGGACACTAAAAATAAAATAACAAAGGGTCATCGTTTACGCGGCCAACTTTATAGTTTATACGTGGGTATCATATACTTGACCATTTGGTTTTTTTTTTTTTGGTTTTGTTTTTCGTTCTGTATAAAATACACTATATAGCATAGACGGTACAAGTTCTTCACCATACAATGTATATAAACTGTATCGAACATACCATATTTTTATAATGCACCGGCTTAATATCATACATTAAAAAACCCATATAAGTAAGCATGGGAAAACAGTTAAGAAACATATAAATTCGACTATATAATGAACTTCTAACACTACTTGGTTTAACGTCTTTGATAACATGAATATTATCTAAACAATGAATTATGATCAAACTAAAATCAACTCTAAATCATTTTTCCATCTTAAACATTTACTTTAGTACGTTAGGAGTATTAGTGATGAGAAAAAAAGTGAAAAAAATAAAACTTACTTTAATTATCGCTGTTTCCGGCTTCCTCTTTCTGGTTGCCTCATGCATTTTTATTTTTATCCTTTTTACCAAAAAAAAATTCTTTTGTTAACGACCTTTTTACCAATTTGATTAGGATTTTTTAGATTCCTGATGAGTTTTAGAGTTTACAATACGATGTTGTTTTTTGAAATGATGATCATGCAATCCAGATAAATTTTCTAGATATAAAAACCTGAACTTCCAAAAGTGATGAGAGTTAACATTCTCATTTGTTTTCAAATTACACGGTCAAAATTACAAAAATTCATGGATAGAAAAAAAGAAAAAAGAATATAACATTTCGGCGTGTGGGGTATACGTGCTTTATTAATGTAATCATGTCACGTTTAAACAAAGAATTCTTGATGTTGACATATGTAAGAACTAAGAAGATGATATCCCAGCTTAATTTGTATACTTAACTAGGTGGCATATTTCTATTGCTCCCCTGTATTCACTAATAAATAATAATTATCAAACTTTAATCCGAAAAGAAGATGGGAGAATTGAATGGCTACGATACGACTTAGGGTTGCTGTGTAACAAAATTTAGTTGGTTACTTGAACCAATAGAGAGACAACAACTTAAATGTGATCCAAAACAAAACCTCCAAGGAAAAAAAAATCATTTGAAAAAAAAAAGAATTCGGTTTAGAAACACGATGATCTTAACCTATGATACTCTTGTCTCCTTTGAGTCCGTGTACCTATAGTTGTTTTATTTATATTTATTCGCATAAAATTTTTTCATAATTTCAAAACCATCCAAGTAGTACTCTATGTAGGAAAAATATTCCCTCGATTTTATAGTCCGGCAAAATCATTTGATCTTTTTCAAGGGTCGTGAAAATCTAATTTATATGACATATATATATATATAGAACATTTACAGGCATTAATAAAAAGTCATTTTGAAAACAAAATAAAAACTAGAAAAAATATAAAAATGATGTACTAACATTTTCATGGTAACTGGATCTCCTACTAAACGATTATATTGAGTAAAGATAATTTGATTTTATCAGTGTTATACTTTTATGTTTCGAAAGGAACACATGTATTGTAAGGTTGTCGTCTTTAATATTAATTACTAGAACAATGTTATGAAAAAGTTGTTCTTGCAGTCACATATATTCTACCTCTTTTTTTTAAATAGAAATATCTAGATATTTTTTTACTATACTTTTAATCATTTCAAAGTAAGTTTAATAAATCCATATTCAATACATTTTATATCTTATAATAGAATATTAACATCAATTTTCTCACAAAAAAAAAAAATCAATTTTCTCATAATTTTATATAATTAATTCTTTACTTGGTTTCAAATATTACCAGTTTAGTCGAATATATATGTTATTAATATAGTGATATACAAATGTGGATTAAGCGGGTTTGAACTTTGGTAATGATACAGAACGACAATATCATAATTTACTAGACTGTATCTTGGTCAATTTGTGAGTAAATCTATACCAAAAACTACTGACAAATATTATTGTCAAAACAAAAAAAACTATTGACAAGTATTGGTCCCATCAAACTCATATAATCGACCAGTATAATAATATTACACAAGATTGATTACTATTACCAAGGACCAAGGTATGAAACTATTCCCAAACTATATGAAAACCATTTAACCCACACACAAAAAAAAAAAAAAAAAATCTATTCCCAAAATTTCTTTTTGCAAGAATTCTACCTTTTCTTATCGACTTTAGTCATCTAATTATAATGATCACTCCCGACATATTAAAAAATAATATATAAACGATTCGCTGTTAACAACAGAGACACATAATTAACTATCCACTTAAACGATAGAACATTGAAGATCCAAAGGGCCCTGTACAAAATCATGAGACAAATAAACCCGTATAGCATACGGGAACTTGCAAAAACCTAAACTCATAACAAATATATTGAGGAATTTTTCTTCATGCGTACATTGAATATTTTAATTAACTGTGTCAGTATGTTTTTAATTTATTTCCAAAAGTTAATTTTCTATGAAGTTAACATAAGTATTATTAGCTGTGTGCTAATAGTTTAGTGTTGGCGTTATTGTTGTATCACTACTATCTGAAATCAGACCCATATATATTATTCAATCGCTTTATATCGTTTAAAGTTATTTTACATATTAAAATAAAATAATATCTATTCTACTGTTTAATGTTTTCTAGATAAGATTCGGCCAGGTTTTTTTCTCTCTACATAATAAAATTCAATTTAAACAAGTAAAACATTTTTCAAAATGTAAACGACATCTCTGTAAACAACCTATATATTTTAAAATGATATATAATTTAAATTTGACAAAAGGTATATTTTAAAAGAGAAATTCCCTCAAATAGCACCAAATGATGTTTTTGTTCCAAAATTAGCACACATTTTTTTTAGGACAAAAATAGCATTTTATAAAGTTTATAATTTGATTTTTTTTGTTTGGATTAACTATATTAGTATTTAGGGTTTAGCTTTTAGGGGGTTGGGGTAAGATTTAGGGTTTAGGGCTTAGGGTTTAGGGTTTTCTAAACCCTAAACCCTTAATCCTAAACCCTAAAACATTAATAAAAATGCTATTTGTGTCTAAAATGAGATTGTGTGCTAAATATGTCACAAAAACTATATTTTGTGCTATTTTTGAGAATTGCCCATTTTAAAATGATACAATAGTCTGAAACGAATGATATATGTATATAGTTATGAAATTAAAGATATTAGGCCACCTTTCAGTTATTATTATTAGAACTACATAAGTTTTTCAGTTGTTCTTTGGAGTATGCAAAAATTCCAAAATACTGATCACATCAAATGATTCAATAAAAAAGTCTTACTCATATTCAGTTACTTTTGAAATATAAACTGATGCATTCAAAAACATTTTCAATGCCTCAAAGCTTCTGTAAAATATAATTGGCGGTGGGGGCAAAGAAGTAAAACTGAAACAAGAATGAGAGGATTGTGAGCCATGTGACCTCACAAGTTCACAACACACACTCTCTCTCTCTCTCTCTAATGATCTCAAACATTGGCTTCTCTTTTCCCGAGAGGACTTCCCAATAACACAATCCAAAGCTCTCTCTCTCTATTTCCGATCAAAAAGTTGAGTAGCTTTCTGCAGCAGTTCCATTTCCAATGTCTTTGTTTCCCATTTACCTTTATCTCGTCCTTTGATTCATTATACTTAATCAAATCGTCATTGGTTAATTATATATTCTGTTCAAATTAAATGCTTAAGTTGTTACTTTTGTTTTGGTTTTAAGGTTAAGTTGTTAGTTTACAAAGATTATTATGTCTTCTGCCTTATTCTCTCTTATAAGTTATAACTCTTGTTTTAGGATTTTTCACATATACTACAAAATCTGTTACAGTTTTTTTTTCAATATTTTAATTTACATTATATTTATGTATTATCAGTTTCACGTAGAATTGTAATTTTCTATCTAATTAATAAAGTGAATAAACAGAAATAAAACTGTATGTTTGTTAGAAAGTTGCATTCAAAACACAAACCAACACTGCTTTAAAAAAAATGTCATCTAGCACAAAATGAAGATAGTGAAAATATTTTAAAAGAAAACATGAATGATTTTTTAATTTAAAATTATTAAAATCAGATTATTATGTAACTCTCAAAAACAAAAGACATGCAAATGATCGTATTACCAAAACTAGTTAATTCAGTACATATAAATCGTCACCCGACAGCGTGAATATACGTACAAATTGAATACTCCATATAGTATCGTTTCTCTATCGGCTCAATAAAGTTTAAAATTTCGATAATGACTCTAATTTCCAGCAAGACATTCCATACGGTTCTTTGGTTTCTGATGGTTTGCGATTTTAATACTTATATATGCAATTTCCATGCACTTTTTTTACTAAGAACGAAGAGGTTTTTTCTTGGAGAATGTAATAATTTTCTGTATATTGGAGATTATTTTAGTTATGCAATTTTATCAGATTCCTGTCCAACTTGAATTAAATTATGGTTTAACCAAAAATAATTTAGGGTAACAGCGATCTTGTAATTCTTAATTTATTTAGGGACATACTCCAATAACACGTCGCAAGTTTTCCTTTGTCGTATGTAGTTTGATGCACGCTCTTCTACACTTCTATTAGTTAAATGTCTTTAAATAAAAATTAACACCGTAATTCTTTAGTTTAATACATTTCGTACATGATTCGTGATGATGCCCTGGCCATATCTTCGTCGGATTATGGCACGCATATATTTAAATTATTATTTATTGAGTCTGATTATACTTTGCTTTTTTTTTTACTTAGTACGGTTTACCGCACTTTGTAAAAAGTAAATTAAATGACCTGCTAAATTAACAGCTAAGTTTTTTCACTAGTAGGTTTAGACGATTTAAAAAAAAAAGTTATTACATGGAAATTCGTATCTATACTGTAAGCCTTGCAATATTTGGGATTCGACCACTGGCCTCTCAACTCAAATCAAGATTTCGGTTTAAATTATCTTCGAAAAAATGGAAATAGTTTTACCGACTAGTACCATTTTGTTTAATACGAACTAGTATTAATATTTGGTAAGGAAAACAAATAAGGTTTATAAAATACTCGGAATAAATATAAAATTCAATAATCTACGAGTATAAATTGATAGTACAAAAAAAGAAAGAAAAGAGAGTGCGATAAGTGATATCTAAATAACTAAAAACAGTACAAATCAAAGTGTTATCTATAGTATATAACCCGGGCCAGTGGAAGCACAAAAATGCTTGTATGTGCAATTTTCTGTAAATATCAATATGGGAGCATCCATTTTTATATTTAAACGATATATTTGTGGTGATAAATTAAACAAGGAAATAGCTTACAACTAAGCATGCTAGCAACAAACACCCTAATCTACGTTTTAATATTAATCGCTGAGATTAGCATGTGGTTTAAGCGCAAACCCCGCTACCTGAAATTCCAACTCGAGGATTTGTACTTGTTCGAATCAATGTTCATCATATTCTAAATTTCTAAATCTAATATATAATATTTGTCTTAAGACTAGATTGCGATAGATCATAGATATATACATCGTCGGGCTAAAGCTCTAATTTCTTGTGGTCCATATGTAATATGTCTGGCCATAACTTAGTATTTATTTTAGATTTCTACATTTTAGAGAGCCACTCTCTATTTTCTAGATTTGGTGTTCTTTTGTAAGTAATTTAAGATACATCAATATTTCCAATTCATATAGAATTTAATACATAAACTTATTTAAGTGAAGGAACATTGATCAGTTACAAAAATGAAACACTATTATATTATTTCTACTAAAACTTTTATCCTCACCTTATGGACATTTGCATCGATCATCCATGGTTGTAGTTATGAGTGTCGTCTGTAAACGTAGAATGCGAAATCAAACTTTTTGGCGGGTCAGTCGGCAAATGACCACTATCTTAAAAAAAAAAACTAACTCAAGTAGGTGACATGTCCCCCAATGACCACATATTATATCGATCGGTCCATATATTTTCAAATTTCCTTAAATTCGTATTACAATTTATTTAAGAATATATATATTTTTCAAAATTTATTTGTATTCGTAGCAAACATAAATATGATGAATCATTGTTAATTCTAAAGAAAATTTAACATCAAAGTACATGATCTGCATTGGTTTAATCCATTTGAGTTTTTTTTTTTTTTTTTTTTTTGTTAACTTAATTATAATCACTATTCTTTTCTTGGAAAATAAGTTCGTCTCCAACTTGCAAACTTTGGTCATAATTGAATTGATATATTAATTTATCGATCTACATTCTACACATAAAGCCTTACAAATATTTATCTTATTCTGTTAGATTAATTTTTGTGTTTACAATGCTACAGTAATAATCAGAATGTCTACAGAAAATTCGAGAGACGAAGTATTGGAATTTTCTTCTCAAATTTCTCTCATCTTATTTATTTAATAAGAATCGACAATTATGAAATTTTCATACATAATATTATAACTTACAGAGCTGTCTCAGTGGATATTTTATATTTTAAATATAGAAAACAAAAGTACGTAATTTTTGGGCTCAAATGAATGAATAACCTTACCTCATCACATGCTATTATAAAACCATGGAGCCTAATGATATGATGGTGGACTAATGATCTTCGTCCCATCCAATATTATAGAGTTAGGAAGTATAGGGATCTTATTGACTTATTCTAAGATTGATATGATATACAAATAGTACAGATCATAGTTTCTAGTAAGAGAGTTAAGTTTAGCTAGCTGTAAAGTTAGTGAAAGTCATTCATAATTTATATTATATATGTTTCTTAGAAACGGTACATCTGGAACTATAACAAATAGATTTGTAGGGCTTAGGTTTCTTAGCTGAACAGCAGACCATGCATAATTTCTGTACTTCTATTACACGTTCTTAATTATATCAAATAATTAGTGAATATACTGTGCGCGCCCGCGTTTATTTAATTCTACTCATGCTCGTTTAATTCTGTTTAGGGGATATGAATTTTAAATAAAGATGAAGCCTCAATATATACATTAGCAACATAACTTTTGTTTGTTTGAAACAATAATGTTCTTTTCAAATATTCATTGTCTGTGACAACTTTAAATTAAGAGATGATAATATATTTTTCATATATATATATATATATATATATATATACATTTTGAAAATAAATTATTTAAGATTTAAGAATGAAATTAACTATCGTATGTTGAACAGTATTAGTCTATTAACAACTACATTGTCATGCAACTAAAAAAAAGCTTATTTTATTAAATCTCGGTATAAACCAAATAAACTATTTAAGATTTAAGAATGAAATTAACTATCGTATGTTTACCAAAATCTCGGTATAAACCAAATAAACTTTTATTACAAAACATGATCTTATAATCAAGCACTCTGTGCAAAATGCTACTCTCGGATGTGCAAGTGCAAATATACATCCTTGATCCAACACAAGAAGTAAACTAGGGTGAGTGTGGAAGTCCGTAGTTCTTTACAAACAGTAGTCATAATATTTTCAGCTTCATTGGAAATAAAGAAGATATATAATCTCTACTCTTTAAGTAAAACCATATGACAAAAACTGGCATTTTCTTTTGCTATTAAATCTCTCGTTTTCGGCTTTTGTCTCCCAAAAGAATAGAGACCAAATCAAATGATGGGAACATTAGAATATATGTTGTCCAAACTTTCTCCATTTTACTTTTCACAAACTTTCTCCATTTTTGTTAGATAAAATGTAAAAACATTTATGTTTTAAAATGAGAGCTACTTAGCTAGGCAGATGCTCGACAAAACGACACCGATAAAACGACACGTTGAAAACAGTACATCAGACAGATCAATGCAATTGCTAGACGCTAATTGGCTCACGGATAAGTAATTGGTCCACAATAATACACAACTTAGAAGTAAATGGGCCTTTACCCAGATGGGTATTACCTTTGTTCTCTCTTGATCACACCACCAATACCAATCGTGAAACATTATCTTTTGTATACAACAATCTGGAACATTATTTAAACGTAGAAATAAACGGCCCACTAATACACATATTCAACACGTATAACTCTCTAATATTCGAATTCTTCTCTCTTTTTTAGATTTTTTGTTGTTGTTGTTGTTGTCACTGGATTATAAGCCCTGTTCAGTCAGTCCGATAAAGAACTAAGTGAATAACTGTCATGAAACGAACGGCCATGATATCATAGACGGAGATCGATATTACATAAGACTAATTATTCATTTCCTTACTCGTATTTGTTGTCAACCAAAAATATCATCTACTATTTCGCTTTAACACTTGTAAGCTAGCTTCCTCAAAATTCTAAAGCGCACTCGCATCCACACTTTATGCGACTGAACCAATTGAGCTCGTAACGTCAACAAAAAATAAATAAGGCTAACGAGGAAATTAAATATTCATGAAGTCAAGACTCATAATTTATGCATAATAATTTATTTTAACAGAATATAATATTTTCATAAAATAATTATACACCTTTGTTAAAAGAATAGTAAAATGACCTTGCGGACGGTATTATATCAAAAAACTAAGTGATCCGATTAAACCACTTTAAAATTATATTCATTTAATTTTAGATGATTTATATATGTAAATAGTACTATTTCATCCCGTCATCAAAGTCATCAAAGTCACCACATCTCATATCCAATCATTATCTTATAGGGAGATGATCAGATAGAGGTTCTAAAACCTTATTATTTTCTAGAGATAATCAACAAGAGCATGGATCAACCTATAGACTTATTCCATAAGAACTACCCATAATCGGAAAACGACGTGATGACGACATGGGATGAAGCACGATCCAAATCCAAATTAGTGATCACTTATTAATCTATTTTGTTAGTCAACGTGAAACTTTCATGCGTAATTGTTATAAACCCATATTGCAAAATATTAATCGTCGACTACTATACATATATACAAATCTTATTTGACCAAATAATTAACCACTATCTCACACACCCCACTAATTTCTCTAGAGGCTACCATTAATTACATCAAAATCTTTGTAATTTCTTGTTTTTCTTCTTAAAGGTTTTGTAAAAGTAAAAATAACTATGATTTTAAACTGGATATACCGAAGTTGGCGGACTATTGACATAATTAAAATAAGTTTTTGATTTAAAAAAAAAATTAAATGTGAAACAAAAGCATTAGCTTTAAAGTGGGATAAGGCTGAAATACTTGCGGAAAATAGAAAGGACTTGTACAATAACAGAGAAACTGAACAATTATAGAACCATAGCATTAACAAATCTTGGCGATATTTGCACTAACCGGTAGCTTCATTGATAAATACATCCCAACTTCTTGACGCAAACATCACAATTATATATTTAGTACTTTATACAAAAAAAATATTATATCTACCAAGGCTAAACATATTCATTAGATATGCCGCCAAAAAAAATATTCATTAGTTAAGCTGTCAAAAAAAAAAAAGAAAAACATTAGTTATGATGAAAACATCTTTTAAATAGTGCCATTAATTGTTGAAACTTCAAAGTCAACAAACCCACCACAAACCCTTTGTAACCATTGAGCAACCTCAACTCGCAGTGTCTCTTAATGTTCCTCAAGTTTTGATCATTTCATATCATCTCCTTTGATCGTCCCACCAAATTTTCTTTTACTTTTGATCATTTTGGTTTTGTCATAAAATTCATAGGACTGTTGCATGGACCGGAGAGCCAAACCGGCGAAAGCTTGGTCCTAATGAACCCCAAAGGTATAATTAATCTCAACCGTTCAATCATCGGTCTTCATCATGGTTCGATTCCACAACTACATGTACTTGTCTTTCTGCTACTCTTCTCTAGCCACGGCGGATTTCAAATCGTTTCCGGTCAAGCCTCTCACGGCGCTTCTTCAGACGCTCCCAGAGATAGCTCTCGGTTCGATCCAACCATGGCCATACTCATGATCGTCCTCGTCAGTATCTTCTTCTTTCTCGGATTTTTCTCCGTCTATATCCGAAGGTGCCTTGAGCGAGTCATGGGGATAGAAAACGGACTTTCAGTCAACGCCGGAAACTGGCCTGGCCTAAGTAGACAGCCGGTGCGTGGCCTCGACGCGTCGGTCATCGAGACTTTTCCGACTTTCCAATACTCCACCGTCAAAACGCTTAGGATCGGCAAAGAGGCGCTTGAATGTCCTGTATGCTTAAACGAGTTCGAAGACGATGAAACGCTGCGTTTGATTCCTAAATGCTGCCACGTGTTCCATCCTGCCTGCATTGACGCTTGGCTCCGGTCTCACGCTACGTGTCCTCTCTGCCGCGCTGATCTCGTCCCTGTACCGGGAGAATCTACCGTCTCTATTCAGATACCCGGTTTATTCAACGATCCTCCCGGTTCTGATCCTACCGATGATCGGATTAGAGCCTTGGGTTCTCCGGATGCGAGGTTGATTGACTCGGTGGCGTTGACTTGTAACCAGAGTATGCCACGTAGGTCGATGTCTACCGGGTGGAATTTAGCTGGAATCTTCACCAATTCTGATTGGACCGGTCAACATTCGGAGAATCTTGACCGGTTTACGCTTAGGTTACCGCAAGACATTCACAACAAGCTTGTCAACCCCAGCCTTACAAAAAGCCACGTGGCGTTACCTCAGGTGATGAGTCCTGCGAGAGGGTACAGAACCGGAAGCTTAGGGACGGAGAGAAACTATTTCTACTATGAACGGTTCGATCAAGATGGTCCTTTAGACCGTAGACCATTCTCCATAACTCCTCCGTACAGAACAGGTTCAATCAACACGTCTGCAGGTGGAAGTGGTGATCAGGTGAGTGCTGGTTCACCTAAAGGTTTGCTTCTAGCGATGAGATCACCATTTGATCGGTTGTTTCTTGGAAAGAACAACGTTGGGGAACGTTCATCGGACCACCTTCGCTCCGGCGAGACTACTAGCACTGTGTAGATCAAGTTGTGTAGTTGGTTATTGTGGAAGTCTCTGTACATTAAGTTGTCTTTTTATTTTCGCATTCTTAAATTTTCAATTTTAATTACGGAACAATGGAGAACATACGCCCAAATTTTATCAAGAAATAACATTAAAACAATGGAACATACGAGGTCCAGCTCTTTGTTTTTCTTTGGTCTTTATTCTTTTTCTAAATTTTGTTGTACAATTCGTCAAGAATCAGAATTGGGTTTACGGTGATATTTAAGAAATATTGGGGCTGAATTGTAATAAACTATTTATACGGGAAATAAATGCAGTTATGGAAAGTTAGAATTAAGTCAAACGCACGGTTGCAAATGTGTTAAAGTGATGACGATGATGTACAAAATCGCCAAAGCTACGTATCGAAACAGAGAATCAAGGGTCGCTTCACTCTTGTACTCTCTCCAGAGTCGCTCTATCTCCAGGTGAATCCAAAAGTCATCCTCTGTTCTATATTCTTTACAGCTTCTTCACTATAAGTTTCGATCTGAAAAATTCGTAGATCTATGTCCTCAGAACCTGTCTTTTCCAACTTAGTCGAGATTCTTAGTCGAATTTCGTCATTTGGTGTTGATCTTGTTGATTAATCCAGTTGGGATTTTTTTTTCTAATGTGTTGGTTAGGCAAAGTAAGGTGGTTAAGACAGAGAGAATGGTTGAGAAAGATGACATGAATGTAACTCGTGTCCTGTTTTGCGGTCCTCATTTTCCTGATTCAAACAATTTCACGAAAGAATATTTGCAACCTTACCCTTTTATTCAGGTACCAAAAATATATTTGATTGATTCTTCTACCAATTATATACTAAAGCTAATCACTTTTACACTCCAAGACTAGTTTCTTGATGGTTATTTCGAATGGTTTGGTTTCATATAGGTAGATGTTGTCCCTATCCGTGAGGTTCCTGAGGTTATAAAGAACTATCATATATGTGTGGTTAAGTCAATGCAATTGGATTCAAATGTTATATCTCGTGCCAACAAGATGAAGCTTATTATGCAGTATGGTGTTGGTCTCGAAGGTACCTATCATATATGATTGTTTTTCATAAGTGGACTCATCTAAGCTGCATTTTATTTTAAAAAAAATTTCATGTTATTTACCTCTGAAGGTGTTGACATTGACGCTGCTACTAAACATGGTATTAAGGTTGCTAGAATTCCCAGTGAGGCTACTGGAAATGCTGCATCTTGCTCTGAAATGGCTATATATCTAATGTTGGGCCTTCTTAAGAAACAGGTGCCTTATTTTATTTGATTCATCTCTGTTTGGTTTCGTTAGTATGTAATGCATACCTCTTATTCTCCCAAGTTAAGTGCTAGTTCTAATCTTGATCTCTTAGTTAAAGTTAATTTGTACGACATGTTATTCTTTCGCAGAACGAAATGCTAACATCTCTGAGAAGCAGACTACTTGGAGTACCTACCGGTGACACGCTTCTCGGTAAAACTGTAAGTCTCAGTATGATCATATATCTGAGAATTCTATATCTTTGATATGTATATCCCTTAACGACGGTTTTTTTTTCTTTCTTTGTATCATATAGGTGTTTATATTGGGATATGGAAACATTGGAATAGAGCTAGCTAAACGGTTGCAGCCATTTGGATCGAGAGTTATAGCCACAAAAAGAAGCTGGCCTGCTTCTATCAACGACTCAGACTGTATGTGCTCTCTGTTAACTCCTCTGTTTTGCCTTGACAAACTCATCCTGAGGTCTAGTAATTTGTTAATTTATACCTTCAGCCAGTTTAGTGGATGAGAAAGGTAGCCATGAAGACATTTACACATTCGCGGGCAAAGCCGATATAGTCGTCATTTGTCTGAGGCTGAACAAAGAAACGGTAATATTTATCAGTTCCTCTTCACTATAAACACATGATTAAAGATATATGCAAAGAGATGTGCTTGTTAGTGAAAACTCGTCTGCAAATTGTTATGTAACATGGCTATATACATTTTATATACTTTTGTCTGCGCAACTGATAGTTTTGTACATGATGATCTTACAACTTTCAGGCGGAAGTCGTGAACAAGAAGTTCATAAGTTCAATGAAACAGGTGAATGTGCGGAGGAGATTTGTGTATACAAAAAGCCTAGTTAAATTGGATTGTGATATGAATGAATGACTGATGATATCTCCTGTTGTTTCAGGGTGCTCTTCTTGTAAATATTTCCCGAGGCGGTTTGATTAACTATGAATCAACTTACCATAATCTGGAGTCTGGTCATCTAGGAGGCCTCGGGATTGACGTGGCATGGTCCGAGCCATTTGATCCAGATGATCCGATTTTGAAGTTCAAAAACGTTATTATAACCCCTCACGTCGCTGGAGTTACAGAATATTCTTATAGGTCTATGGCCAAGGTAAACTAGCCGAGGAAGATCTTATCTTTTTTTTTAGTATATTTTCTGCATTTTTGTATTCTAAACTTTTACTGTTGTAAAATGTAGATCGTCGGAGACCTCGCTATTCAGATGCATAATGGACTTCCTCTCACCGGAATCGAATTCGTCAACTGATGAAATTGCATTTTCGTGTAATATCGTGACAAGAACAGTTATTACCTCATAATATAATGTTTATCTCATACTTATACTGAGTCTTTTGTGACTAGTCTTAACTCTTAACTAATACAGGTAAACCAACTTAACTTGTTTATGATCCTCTCATTAACCTATACTGTAATCTTTCCAGTTCTATCTTGAGAATTGGAGACGCATGGATCAGCATCGTCAAGCTTTCTCACGACCTCTCTCATGCTTGGTCTGAGATTTGGGAGCTTAGTAGTGCAGAGAAGACCCATTTTCAGAACCTTAATCATGCTCTCTTCTACAAAAGATGAAAAAACTTCCTTGTCCAATACGTTTTGAAGGTTCCTTCGATCTTGTTGAATCTGCGATAAGACATAGTCAACGATGTCTTTGCCCTCTCCGAACATGTCTTCCACTGGCCGAAGACCGGTCACTATCTCTAGAAGAACCACACCGAAGCTGTACACATCACTCTTCTCCGTTGCCTTGAAAGAGTAAGCCAACTCTACAATCATCACATCACAACCACATCAAAACAATAAATATAAGCCAAAGTTGAATCTGACCAGTTGTTGAAAAAGGCAAAACTTACCAGGAGCCATATAGCCATGAGTCCCAGCAACACAACTCCATTCGTATCCCTTATCTGCAACTTTTGCAACTCCAAAATCTGCGATTTTCGACTCATAATCTCCATCAAGCAAAATGTTGCTTGACTTTATATCTCTATGAATAATTGGAGGACAACAATCATGATGTAAATACGCGATTCCTTTAGCCGCCCCAAGCGCGATTTTATACCTGTTTTCGACAAAAGAACCATATAATCATATGCTTGGATCCATACTTTAACCATTTGAAATGCTTTCAAATCAAATTAGAGAACAAGTAAGTACCTCTTGTGCCAATCCAATTCCGGTAAACCGCCTTTGATACTCTGGCGAAGAGCTTGATACAAGTTCCCATTCTCCATGAACTCAAACACCAAATATCTAGAGCCTCTCCCGACCAAACAAGCGAAGAGCTTCAACACGTTTCTGTGTCTGATCTTCCCAAGAATCTCCATTTCCGAAACAGAGACCTCTGTTCCATCAACTTCTTCTTCTCTTCTCCTCAACCACTTAACCGCTACTGTCCCGCCACCTTTTTTCAAATCAACCCGGTATACTTTTCCCGCGCTTCCAGCTCCGATCACGTGATCTTCATCTAATCTGCAAATCTCCTCAGCGTCCAGCTCCATTTGATGGAAAGACGCGATTTTCCACTTCGCATCCGCCTTGTTGATATCCCCGCTTTTCGAGTCGAATTCGCGTATCTTCGCGATTCTGTAACGCAACGCTAAAAGACCAGTCACTAGCACTACCACAGCAATTGCAAGAGCCAAGAACAATAGTGTTCCATCAAGTGAGCCATTCCTCTTCACATGTTGGTAGCCACTGCAAAACCTCAACCCCAAGTTCTGGCTTGTTTTAGTATTCTGATTATCAACACAGAGCTTCTCGTTACGCGAGAACGCGGTGGATCCTCCAACCGATAAAAGATCCGGTGGTATTTTCCCTGAAAGTTGATTTCCCGATAAATCTATAAAACTCAGCTTCAACTTCACGAGAGTCGCCGGTATTTCACCCGTTAGCTTATTCCCTGAGAGGTCCAACGAGTTTAAAGAAGCGATCTGAGATAAACTCTTCGGTATTTCTCCGGTTAACGAGTTCTTGGCGAGATTCAAATCAACAAGCTTGACGCAATTAGTCAATCCAAGAGGGATAAATCCTGTTAATGAATTGTTTTCAAGATGCAGAGACGATAACTCTTTCAAATTTCCAACTTCCGTCGGAATTTCGCCGGAAATATCGTTGTTGCTGAGATACATCCTCTCTATTTTAGTCAGTCTTCCGAGTTCACGAGGAATCTTGCCGGAAAATCTGTTGTTCTGCAGAATTAGCTGACTCAATTCCGTTGAAATTCCGATTTGAGGAGAAATGTTTCCGGTGAGTTCGTTATCGCTGAGATCAATCATCTTAACAAGTGGTAGAGCCCAGAATCCTTCAGGAACATGACCACTTAGACGATTTTGGTTAATCCTAAGTCTCAAGAGAGACTTACACTCAGCGTAGGATCTCGGAATCTCGCCGGAGAAATCGTTCTGTAAGGCGAGCAAGAATCGAAGTTTATTGTTTTGGCATAAGAATCTTGGAAACGGACCTGTGAAAACGTTCTCAGATATATCAACCGTGTCAAGCGGCGAGAACCGGCCGATGTTAACCGGAAATAAACCGGAGAAGTTGTTTCTGTAAATCGAAAGAGAAGTGAGGTGACGGAGATCGTTGAAACCAGAAGGTAATTCGCCGGTAAAGTTGTTTTCACGGCAGTGGAAAACTCTAAGCTCCTTCAAAGTTCCGATCTCTTGAGGTAAAACACCACTCAACTGATTCGAAGAAACATCGAATTCTCGTAAACGAATCAAGTTTCTTATCTCCGGTGGGATTTTACCGGTTAATGTGTTGTTGAACAGCTCGATCTTGGTGAGATTTACCAATCTTGTGATCAGTATCGGGAAATCACCGGAGATTGCATTGTTCGCCATGTCGAAAGTGTCTAGAGCATTTAGATTGAAGATGGAGTTTGGAATCTTTCCGGTTAAGTTGGAGCGAGCTAAGAACATCCAAGTCAGTTTCTTCAAACCACCAATACTCTCAGGGATCGTACCTTCTTCGTAGTCGTTGTTGCCGAGACCGAGAGAAACCAGCTGAGTAAGATTCCCTACCCAGCTTTGAAACTCGCCGTTGAGAAAGTTTCCGGAGATGTCGAGAATTTGTAAGTTTTTCAGAGGGGAGAGGTTTGGGACTGTTCCAGAGAGTCGGTTTGAAGTGAGATTGAGGAGTTTAAGGTTTGTGCAGTTGGTTATGATCTCCGGTGGGATTCTTCCGGAGATGTTATTAGATGGAAGTGACAAGGTAGAGAGCTTTGTGAGAGTTGAGATCGCTGGAGAAATGGTACCAGAGAGATTTGAGTTTCCTAGAGATATACCGGTGACTTCGCCAGAGATTGGGTCGCATGTAACGCCGTGAAACATGCATGGTGAAGCGGAAGGTTTCCAAGATTGTAGAACGTTGTGAGGGTCGTTGAGACGGTTTTTGAAGCGAAGCAGAGCTTGTGTCTCAACGGTAGATTGGACATATGGCGGGAAAATTGAGAGGAGGATCGTGGCAGCCACGGTGGCTAGCATGATGCCACGTCGGAGGTCTGGTGTTCTCGACATTTATGGTGATATTTAAGGGTAAAATGGTCAATTCTGGATTAGACCTTCATCATGGTTGTTGATGCACTGCATAGAAAAAGATATGAAATCAACAAACCAACCATTTCACTTAAGTTATATATATTTCAGTTTTTTTGAAAAATTCTCTATAATCAAAACTCACAAGTAATCATAAAATAGATTCAGAATTAGAACGATGAGATAAACACAAACAATAATGTCTACATGAGATGGTCATGGGTGTCATGGTTAGAATGGTGTTTAGTATTATTATTATAATCCATAAATAAAGATTTTTTCTAAAAAAGAATGGGTTCATGTGATTCTTACTTAGTTTTAAATAATTCACAAGTTAAAAGTTGTAATACAGTTATACATCAGGTATGGTAGAACCAATCATTTATATATATAAAAAATTGATTGGTTATACTAAAAACAAATTAGTTAATGAACAAAAAAATTATATGTAAATGGACATTTTAAGCTTGCGTATGTGCTAAACATACAAAAACTCCATAAGTGAGCTTTAAAGGTACTCATTACAGTTCATAAAGTTTATTGTCCTTGTGATAAATGATTAGTTTAATAATTTGCTTTGAAAGTAAAGCAAGTGATCTATGTTTCACTCCTTCCTCCTTAATCCGTGAATAAACTTTTTAAAAGCATTGAAAACTTTTAGTGAAAAAAGAAGAAGAGAGAACTCAACATTGTGTATTGAGTATATATTAAGGATTAATGATTAAAAGGTGAATCAAACAAACAATCAAGTTTAAAAATCAATCACATATCGTAGTTAGTGGATATAAAGTAATTATATCGTTTGTCAAGCTAGTAACCTACACATTTGAATTTCGAAAAAAAGTAAGAAGATAAACTCTTTTCACAGAATCTACCTTTAAATCTTTAGTAGTAAAATAACCATAGAATGAGTTAAGAAATGAGTGTGAGGCTTAAAGATTCAAAACTAAAACCTAGAAAGAAAAAAACATATTACACAAAATATTATGATGAAGAATTGTACCTGAGATAACAATCCAGAACCTCAGGTTGTGATGATTTTGATTTGTGGTTTCCAGTAAGAAAAAAAAAGAAATGAACCTTTTGTGGTAACAACAAAAAGCAGAGGAACTCCTAAGTTATAAGTTCGAGGGCTTGCTTCGATTATCAGCTGATTCTTTGATAATTATTTATTTTTACTTTTTGTTACTCTCAAAAGATAGAATTTGATGAAGAACAGTTACAGAGAAAGATGTCTCCAAGAATTAGAGATTTTGAAAGATGGAGAGAAGAGAAGAGAGAGAGAAGTGGGAAGAGACAAGAGAAAGTTGTCGTGGAGACATGGAGCCAAAAAAAGATCGTAGTTTATCTTAAATCGACTATTCACGTTTCCTCTCTCACCATACAATTCATGTTCGTGAAAGTTATAAATAATTTTAAAAAGTTAATAAAATCATCTGACTACATTGATGTTGACGTATGGTGTATGTGTATGATCTTTCTTAATTCTCCGATTCTATGGTTAGCGTCGTTTTCAGATATTAAATATAAAATCCAACGGTGCTTATATATATAGTTTGATTATAAAACCAAAAAAAAAACCCAAACAATAGTACAGTTTCATTGCTGTATATTCATTCATCTTTCGGTTTAATGTTTCTAGATGGATTGGATAATTAGTGGAGATTCATTGTAATTATAAACATTAAAAATAATGAGATGTCGTTGTCTGGAAAATAATCCTATTTGATTTGTTTGTTCTTTTCTGATAATAATAATTGATCCCAATAAAGTAGTTGAAAACTTGGATAAATTGATGGAGGTTATTAGAGTTTATATGATGAAGAACGAATCGAATTGATCCCAAGTTGTTAGGCAGATAAAAAAGAACCATGCATGTGGTTTCCTTCTGTACTATTTATTAGTTTGGAAAATTCTTTAATTTATAGTCTGGAAAATAAATGAGAAGAACCTAAAATGAAAAAGGAAAAATAAAATGATGTTGCGTTGGTTACCCTTTTAAGTGAAGTTTGATAAGAATCGTCTAAACTCCTCAATGCCCTTTTCTTTATACATCAGTCTCTTTAATGTCGTCATCCATCATCTCTTTGATCCGAATCCAATTCTGGTTTATCTCCAATTTTATATATTACACATTTATTATGATATCTAATAATTGGCTATCAAAGAGTAACGGGCCTATGACATTGTTTAGCCATTAGAAAACACATTAAACAATCCGATTGGTGATATAAAATCGTAAAAGTGATTTAGATACATGCAGTTAAAAATTAGCTATACAAAAATATTGTATTAACATTATCCATAAAGCATTGTGCCACTTTTATTGAATCGCTTTGTGGCACACCTCTTACCAATAACGTAAAGGATTAGTGGATTTACTATGTTAAGACCCTTGTAGGATTACTATCCTACATATTAATGTGATATATGATATATTTTCTTATATATTTTTTTGGCAAAAGTATGATATTTCTTTATTCTATCAAGAAAAATATAGGATAACGAGGTTAACCTAAGACAATGCACGAGATAGAAATCTCAGATCTAAAATAACTAGCCAAATAATTTATAGAAGAAACACTAAAAAAAAAAATTCCCCATGCTATTTGGCCAAACTCAATAATACTACTAGTACAGTTGGTTTTAAAATATTTAAAATGGAAATTTGTTATCGCAAGAAAAAATAAGGTATCTCTTTTTACGTAAATAATTTAGAAAGTTTAAAACGTTGAATTAAATTTAGAGTTCAATGTAGGAAAACTTCAGTAACTTTTTTTATTATACACATTACACATAATGTATCTGTTATATATTTTTTTTCTAAACATATAAGGCATCATTTATACTGATAATTTCTTCCAAATAAACTTTCTTGCGACATGTATTTAGATGAATTGGGAAGAGATAAGGCGTAATAAACATAATGTGAGTGAGAATCAAAGAAAGATCTTGGATGCTGATGACTTCCCCAGCTGTATCCCTTCTCTGAGTCGTTGGGCTCCTTTATTTTCTTGGTCGCTTTCCATATTGTTGCCCTATACATATATAATCAATACTTTACAAAAGTTCATGAAACTTTATCTCGATTTCAGTTTATAAAAGAAAAAAAAAGAGCTCAGTGATCTTTGTAGACTTTCTTAGAAACTTTTTAATATAAGATTATACATAGATATAATAATGTATATATCAATATGTATCAAGTTGCAATTTCCATCAAGTAGAGAAATTTGCAGCAGACAAATTTTTCACTAAATTTGTTGATAATATATCAAATAGAACATTGAATAGATGAGGTTCCACATTGAAGAAAATAGCAAAGCTAATAGTGATAGTAGGCCCGAGGTTAGCTAGCAACGTAAACGTGGGAGTCTTTAATTTGTCGAGTAGGACCGTTCAACAATGATAATAAAATTGATCAGACGAGAAAGCTGATAAGAAGAGCATATCTGTCTCCATACCTGTAAATAATACCACAAAATCACGTCAATACTATACATTTGTTTACAAGACAAGATTATGCAATTCATGGGGCATTTCATTATTTCATTATTTTACTATTTATATATTTTTGTGTAGTACACGTTGTAAATACCACCACCACCACCAAATGCAACCAATTTTTTTTAAAAAAATATATACATACACCATGCATATAGTTCTTCTATATGTGTTTGCCGTAAGTGGCAAGGGATGATACTAATAAAGCTGAATCACGAAGAATTAAATATGGAGAATTTGGTAAGAGATGCATTTATATTGAGGGCCAGAAGAAAGGAGACACGTTTTGAAGATGGAATTTTAGACGGTGAGTGAGTTCAGTGGAGCAACGTCACTTTTGGGACAAGCACAGGAAAAGGATGAGTCTATCACGCGTATGTGTTTTGGGTGTTACATGTGAATAGAATCCACAAACTGTGTCTATGCACGTGTGACCGTGCTCAGACAAAAATTAAAGTTGTCGCTCTATCTTGTGGTCCACTCATCTCTGTCACATTGTGTTGTGTCTCTATACTGGAAAATTTGTTCAACTTTTCAACCCTTCCTAGAGAACTAATGCGAAATTCACTAATGGGAAATTCACTTTTTTAGTTTTAGGTTTCCACAATAAACGAAGAACCCATGAAGACTTTTCAGCAGCTACTGAAGTAAAAACTTATCAAGGTTTCTAGAAGAAGACCACTCAATAATTGATCTGTGGCTAAGACTAAGAGAATTGAGACTGAAATAAAGTGTATGTTTTAGTCGTATGATCCCATCACCATCACACATCTCTGAGTTTCTTCAGTCAAATGGTCATTGGTCAAACCATAATTGACAAAGTTGAGTGGAAGGGTCAAAAAGACTAGTGTAGAGGGATGTGGTAAGAAGATGATTGATAATGTGTTTCATAGCTTTTTGTGCTATGATCCTATCATGACCCATTTCAGTTTTTTTTCCTTAGTCAAACAGAACAATCGTGTATTTGTAAAGGGAAAGGATCAAAGACAAAAGAAAAGTAAGCACATCTCTTAGTTCTTGAACTGCGGACTATATAATATCAAAAAACGGTTAATTGATGATTCAGGAACCGGCATGACGGAAATAGAGAACTGAGCGGTACAGAGCAGCAACATGGAGGAAACAAATCAGGGCTATGAGTAGATCATCAAGCAAACCGACTATCCCAAGAACTCCTAAAGAGAAATTAATTAAGAAAAGATTTGTGAGAAGACAGTGGGATAATTAAAGATGTGATTCATAAGATTAAAAAGATTAATCACCTTCTGGAATGATATCTATTGGACTGATTATGTAAACAGCACTGAGAATCATCTGCATCCAATGCAAAGAAACTGCGTTAGTCCCCAGCGATATTTTATTCGAATATGGAGCAGTAACAACCCAAAAAACATGGCTAATATTTGTAAACAAGAGAGATCAAGATTTAGTCGAACTTAACTGCGATATAAACCCGAGCTCTAATGACAAATGGAAGCGTTCTTTGTGGATCCATCATTTCTCGTAACAACCTCCGTAGTAAGAAGGGAAGGTCTTGCATCCTCTGCCAAGTGAATAACAAGTTCCTTATGAGAAATTTGACATTACAACTAAACTTATGGAGGATTCATAAAACACACATTGACTTTTTTTTCCACAAAGACCAAACAAGCAACTTAAAAACATAGAGATAGAACACATACCTGAACTAAACTACTTGATCTCCCGCCAAATAGTCGGTTGTACGTTTCAAGATTACCAAGAACCTCTGCAACAGTGCAGTCATTACGGTCTCTGATTGTGTCCTCTGAAGGAACCAGTAAACTAATTGGACGACGACACAAAGGGCATTTACATGGCTGTAATGTCTATCCATGCCTCCAGACAAGCATAATGCAGTTACCTGAATATGATTAAAGAAGACGAATAAGATTGACTAATTGAGATGTTTGTGTTGGTTATATATATATATATTGGTTTCTAAGCATATAGAAGAAGGCTCATTGAGAAACAACACACAAACTAATGGGCTAATGGCTATAAATATGTAAACTTTAGATAAGTTCTTAGAGACATAATGCTGACTTTGAAACCACCGACTCAAACCATATACAAGAATCTGTAACTGGTCGTGAGAAAACAAATTTGTTCAAAGTTTGGAAATTTAAGAATTCGGAAAAATCTCACATTTATAACCAAAAAGCAAACGATCGGGAGAGCCCGTAGGCAATAACGGTTCAATGATGACAAAAAATGGGCAAAGATTCAGGCAAAAAATAGTCCGATCTCATGAACGAAAGATGCAAAGAAAGGCTAAGAACTGAGACGAGGATTGATTGGAAGAGGGAGAGAGAAAGAGAGGTAACCGCAGAACCAATGGGAGCAATTGGCTTGAGCAGCAGCGGTGAAGTGGGAATGACATATCGAACATAGATCGTTCTCCGGTGGCCTATTCATCTCTCTGTTTTTTTTTTTCCGTTATTCTTCTCCTCGTCGACGTCGTCGTCAACGGTTTTGTGGTTGCAAGTTTAGTCGGTGGCTATGGGCGGTCCATCGGAACTCGGATTGGTTCGCTCTTTTTTTTTTTTAATTACCGCTAATTCAAATGTGGGACCCGCTCGGTTATTTCCGGTTCGCAGATTTTTAAATCTCGAGAAACGACATGGTTGGCAATGTGAACAAGGAAAACACCCAATCAGAATTGTGAGGTTATCGAGGTTGAGGAATTGTTAAAAAAAAAAAACAAAAGAACTAGAATGCGTGACTTGATGTAAAATTTTGAATTAAGTTGTTGAAAACCACAGTAATAAGAGAGAGAACGAAAAGAACAGTTTTTACATTTGACAGTTATCTTAAAAGACTTGTCTTTGCATGTTTAGAAAACACAATTGAACAATTCATTGCGTGATAATAAGCTCTGTTTCTTAATAACCCCCCCAAATCTTCGCATGAGTTACCAAATTCATGCTGCTTTATCGACATTGTCTACTCGTCTGCAGCCTGCAACAATAAGAAAAAAAACGAACCTTATGTTCTTTTTTACTTTCTTATAAATTTATGAGGATTGATTCTACAGAGGTAAACTAGGCAAACAATATATATCAATACTCATAGACAATGATCATTCCGGAACCATTAGGAACAATGGAAGTTACAAGAGGGCACTGCTTTCAACAAGTACCAAGGTTATTATAATATCTCCTCTATGAATATTTACCAATTCCTAGTTCAATAACAATCACTACCAAGCAAACAAGAACGTTTTTTTTCTTTCTTAAATCACTAACAAGCAAACAAGAACGTTTTTTTTCTTTCTTTAGTAGGAAAAACCACAACTCTAAGACAATGCTAAGAATCTGGAGTAAATGTAGTATAGTAAGGATGCAGGTAAGAAAATGGAAATATATGTCTAATACCAAATTATAAAGTTTAACGAGCCTTAGCTTAATCTACTCAATTTACTTTAAACCATGGGCAAAGAAGTTGGTTCTTAAATATTATATCCATCAGCTACAGTTTTCTAACATTTGCTCACAAAATATCAATATTGTACCAAAACTAATGTATTGATTCCCCAAACAAAAAAGAAGTTCTGAGTAAAACCTGAGATACAGAAGTCTCTGTGATCTTGGGTGAAGATGAAGAAGGTGCATCAAAAGCACGAGAGCAATCTGTATATGCAGATCCAATACCAAGTCCAGCACCAAAAGCAATCGATGCCCATCTTGTTACAGGACTCCCTATATACAAATATCATTAACTATATTGTGATTAAAAAAAAAAAACCAAATCTTTCTTAGGAGAATTTTAATTCAAACAACAATTAGGATAATATATGATTCAAACTGGAGAAATTAAACATTCTTAAAAACCCTATTTCAATTCATACTAATAAACTTAATCCGTAATCACACTACGTAACTATCCTCAAACAGCTACAAGTTATCAGAAAATGAGAAATCGAGTGAGGAGGATATTGAAACACCGAACTGAAAATCAGAAGACCGGCGAAGGCGCCGCCGAGGGAGGAGTAAACGAAACGGCGGACAGTGAGATCGAGACACGCGTCCCACTTAGCATTCACATCGTAGTCTGGTGGCAAGCTCTCCTTTTTCTCTGCCATTTTCCGATATCGATTTCCTTCTTCCGATTGATTGATTGATACTTCCGACTCCGAGTTTTCTTCTCGGCTTTTGCCGATTTAAAAGGTTTTGAGTTGACAAGAAAAGTAGGCCCATTGGGCCCAATTGATTAAACAATGTCTTTTACTAAGGCCCCGAACCCATTGGCCAGCAAGGCTGGTTATTTTCTTTCACGTCCGATCAAGTTTTTTTTGTTTGTTTGGTTTAGATTTTATTACTTCGGTTTAAGTTTGTTTGGATTTTGGAAATAGCAAAAATTTTAAAACCGGATTATATGAAAATTTTGACAGAGTAGAGAAACGTGGAGTAGCGAAGGTGTCAGGATGCCAAAAGAAAAAACAAACAAACAAATAAAAATGTGAATTTTCACGTGGATCTGTTCCTTTTCTTCTTCTTTTTCTTTCAAAATTGAAAGATAAAAGGTACTCATCAATTATCTTTGGATTCCAATATCACGATTTGTCACACTCGTCAAAATATTTAATTTGGAATTAATGGTAGCTAGCTAAGTATAATTAATATTTTAATTAAAAGAAAAAACCCAACCAACCTTTTCCTTTTTGAAGTTTTTGGAGCATATCGTAAATGTCGCAATGCTGACGAGTGACGACAAACAAGACCCGGTTCAATCGGCGTGACAAAAATATAAACCTTTCATATTTCGACGCCTCAACACATTTTTTTTTTCTTTATAAAACCCAAAATTCATTTATTTTTTTTGCCTAATTTAGAAAATATCACAGAACAAAGACGGCAAAGTAAAAAAATGGCGGAGCAATCTATTACCACTGAGCTCGTTACGCCGGAAAAGCTACCATCGACGGCTCCGGTAGAATCGGAGTCTACTCAAGAAGTCTTACCGAAAGAGACGGAAGCTCCGGAGAAAGTGACGGCGGAGACCACCTCCAAGCCGGAAGAAGAAACAGCTGAAGTAACGCCGTCAGAGCATCATCCGCCAAAAGTGACGGAAACTGAAACGGCGTCAACGGAGAAAAAAGAGGTTGAAGACGAGACGTCGCTGAAAGAAGCTGCTGAAGAGAAGAAAGAAGCTGAAGAAGAGAAAAAGAGTAAAATTCCAAAGAATCTTGGTTCGTTTAAAGAAGAAAGCAGCAAACTTTCCGATCTATCAAACTCCGAGAAGAAATCTCTCGATGAGCTGAAGAAGCTCGTGCAAGATGCTTTAGACAATCACCAATTCGGCGACGCAGACACACCTGAAGAAGAAGTCACGATTTGGGGAATCCCGTTGCTGAAAGACGATAGAAGCGACGTCGTTTTGCTGAAGTTCTTACGAGCTAGGGATTTCAAGGTGAAAGATTCGTTGGCTATGCTCAAGAACACAATCAAGTGGAGAAGAGATTTCAAGATCGATGAACTCGTTGAGGAAGAGCTCGTGGATGATTTGGATAAGGTTGTGTTCATGCATGGACACGATCGAGAAGGTCACCCTGTGTGTTACAATGTCTATGGTGAGTTTCAGAACAAGGAGCTTTATAACAAGACGTTCTCTGATGAAGAGAAGAGGAAACATTTCTTGAGGACTCGGATTCAGTTCTTGGAGAAGAGTATAAGGAAGCTCGATTTTAGCTCTGGTGGGGTTTCTACTATTTTTCAAGTTAATGATATGAAGAATTCTCCTGGATTGGGTAAGAAAGAGCTTAGATCAGCTACTAAGCAAGCTGTGGAGTTGCTTCAAGACAATTACCCTGAGTTTGTGTTCAAGCAGGTATCTTTCAAGAGTGGATCTTTAGTTCATATGATTGTGAATATGATGATTTGCTTTTGAAAACTGTGCTTTAAAAGGATTAGAACACATGTTTTTATCCTGTTTTATTGGCTGTCCTTTGTTTCTGAGTCTTTGGTCCAGATTTAAACTCATGAGCGTTGTGTTGATGATCAATATTTTCAGGCATTCATCAATGTTCCTTGGTGGTACCTTGTGTTTTACACTGTGATTGGTCCGTTCATGACACCAAGATCAAAGAGCAAGCTTGTGTTTGCTGGTCCTTCAAAATCTGCTGAAACTCTTTTCAAGTAACTTTCTAAATAGTTTTCATTTGTGCTACTTGTTTTGATTTCTTAAGCTTTTTTTGTAAACCATTTTTTGTTTAGTCTTTTAACTCTGTTTGAAAAATGTGGACTATCAATAGATACGTTTCACCTGAGCAAGTTCCAGTTCAATATGGAGGATTGAGTGTAGATCCTTGTGATTGCAATCCAGACTTCTCCTTGGATGACTTAGCTTCTGAGATCACTGTTAAGCCCGGAACAAAGCAAACTGTTGAGATCATAATCTATGAGGTTAGTGCATTTTCACCTTAAACTGTGAGTCATGATGCTTATTAAAACTCTATGAAAAGTCTGATTTCAAGTTTTTGTTGGTGCAGAAATGTGAACTTGTGTGGGAGATAAGGGTAATTGGATGGCAAGTGAGCTACAAGGCCGAGTTTGTGCCGGAGGAGAAAGATGCTTATACGGTGGTTGTACAGAAACCAAGGAAGATGAAACCATCCGATGAACCGGTGTTAACTCATAGCTTCAAAGTGAACGAGCTTGGAAAGGTCTTACTCACAGTGGACAACCCAACCTCTAAGAAAAAGAAGCTCGTCTACAGGTTCAATGTCAAACCTCTCTGATTCCAAACTTTATCTTAATTTACCAAAAACAAAATGTGGTTTATAGACTTTTGTTTTTCTTAAAACAGAAGTGAGATATGTCTTTGTGTGTTTGTATATGTGAAAAAAATGTTTGTTTTATCATTATGTGTGGTTTATACGATGGAGATGTTGCATTACATCTTTTTTTTCTTTTTCTTGTAATCATTTGGGAAGAATATATTTACGTGACTTTTGAAATAAATTTCGTTTATAAAGATCTTTAAATGTCAATCGTTTATTGATTGGGTCTGTTTAAGAAATCAATATTGTATTCGGCTTATTAGGTGTCGTGCAACAACATCATATATAAATCAAAAGTTTAATATAAACAATTATAAATAATTTGAAAGAGAGATTCGTAAGGCTGTTGATTTACACGTTGGAACAACTACTCGACAATGACGTAATGTTGTTGTCTTAAGACTAGGGTAGGTGGAAGAGGTTCAATCTGTGTCTTGTTTTACCCAAAATCTGTTGGCTGTTGCATCATTCAAATGCCAATCATGGATTTGGAAGAATTTTGTTTTTCCTAATTGAATCATATTTCAAAGTTAAGCAAAAGTTTATTTATAAACAAAACCATTTGTATTTCCACCTACTAATTTTATCAGAAATACATATATTCATAGTCATCATTTAAATGTATATAAAAATATTATGGTCCTATTAACAAAAAAAAGAGTTAATAACAGTAAAATATGTTTACTTAGAGCCGCAAGTTTGGACGGATTAAAGACAGCTTCAACAAGATCCCTTGCAGCAAAAATAATTTGAGACATTTTCAATCTACACATACTTTCCCCAGCGTATAAGAAGATTGTAAACTGAATATCAAACGAGGGACTTTATAGAAGTGAAAGCTTTACGATTATGTGTTAAAACTACCTAGATCTGAGCAAAATATCCGAATCCGAGTACTCGACTCGAACATGAACCCAAAATATCAAAATAGTCGAGTGGATACTAAACTTCAAAACCTGAAAATCCGAACCCGAACCTAAACCCGATAAACGTATGTGTATGTTTTTGTATGTTAAAACTTTACCACTTATTGTCGCTCGTCGCTAACTCTAAAAACGGTTAAACGAACAAACCTATAAACGTATGTGTATATATATAGTCACACATACATATATGCAGAGACCCTTTCACACTCAGACAGACATACATATATGATATATGTAAACACATACGACTCTATTTATGGAAGTGAAGTGATGTAATCAACCAACAACAACAATAATAAAAACAAACAAAAAACAACCACTAAGAGTCTAAGAATATTGTGTAATAATTCAATTGTGTGAAAGTGATATTTTTTATTTATTTTCGCTATGAATTAAAATAAGGAAAAGCAAAAGGAAGTGAATGAGGAATTGATGAAGAAGCACATGCGACGACTATGGCAGTAGTGAATGTGTTCAAATTTCATTCATGGCTGTTTGTCTTGTGTCGGTCCACGCATTGTCCCTCCCTTTTCTATCAATGATTATTATTTATGCATTTTCTTATAGACTCCGAACTGTCTTCGGACCAGACATTATGATCACTTCTATTCTTAATTTCTTACACATCATATTTTTCCTATTCTTACATATTATTCATTTATGTAGCCATATTACAACTTCATGCTTTGTACTAAAAATAACTCAACTTTAGTTGCTTTCAAGTTGACACTTTGTATTCTTTCAACTTTCAATATTCGTGGTTGATCATGTTAGAAGCTCCAAATTCCAAATTTTGATTTATTTTAGGCTGGATTTGCGATAATTTTCTTGTGAGAAATTGGACATATGGAATTGATACTTTTTACATGGAAAGTAATGTTCCGAAATCAGTTTGGAACTCGATTGAGAATGTTTCAGCAAAGAAAATGGTCAGTTTTAGTTTTACTATCTCATTTGCAGATCCTCACCTGATTTTTAAATATGAGTGTATATTACTATCATTTTCAAAGTGAATGATGTAAGCTGAAAGAAAAAAGAAACCTAAAGGACAATGACAGGTGTACAGTTAGTTTATAACTTAAGATGAAAATATTTGTTCTGATCATTAATGGGCCCATGCTATTTATATTTATTTAACTACTAGTTCGATAAACATGCGGATTAGACTTGTTGTAAACTTTAGACTTACTGGATTTATCATTTATGAGTAGGCCAGTAGGCCATAGCCAATTAGTCACTATTAGTTTGCATTTGTCAACATTCACACCTATCCAGGTTCTATTCACATATAGCGGAGGCCCTAAGTAAAACAGAAAATAGAAATTTTATAATAAAAAAAATATTTATTTTATTATTTTTATTTATTTTTATTTATAAAAATTCTAAAATATTTTTAACTATTTTTTATTATTGAATTAAATAAAAATATTTTAGTGTACAAATATATTTTTAATTTTTCTTTATATGATACACCATAAATTTTTATTACTATCATTTTTAAAGTTTAAAAATAATATTTTTAATCCTAAAAACACATGAAAAAACAAAAAATCTTAAAATAGGAGTTCCACAAAAATGAGGATCCTAGGAAAATGTTTCACTTTACTGCCTTCAGATCCGGTCCTGCACCTATCCAGGCTTTTTTTTTTTTTTTTTTTTTGGTGAATTTCTAATGTTTTGGTATATTTTTTTGATAAACGGTGATATAGTTTTGGTAATATTCCACGTTATAAACTAATACTTGTTGATCCAATCCAAAAAAAAAAAAAAAAAAATTCTTGTTGATGCGGTTTGCTCATCAATGTTTCTTTTACTTAAACTAGGTAAATACCCGCATTACGTTGCAGAGTTTTTCTTCAATATTTTTAGTTTTTATTATATTTAGTAAATTATTTTTTTATGGGCATTATATTGAATTTTTTTTTTTTTGAGAACAAAAATTCAATCTCTATCCCAAGAGAATCCTTGAAATCAAGTGAGCTATCACAACTTGTTAAAAAAACATAAAAATGTTTTTTTTTTTATTGAAAGTAAGTTTTATTGGTAAAATCAAAATATTATGACATATTGAAAAATCTAAATTATAATGATTTCAGTAACAATATAAAAAATATTAAATTATTCTATGTTTGAGATAATAATAAATTAAATCAACTCGTGAAATTAGTATATTAGCGATAACACAATAATGATATTTATAATAAAATAATTATAATAAAAGAATATAAAAAGAAAACAAATAGTTCTGGTGAATATCTCACCATAAGATCATGTAGATATACACAAATGTAAAAAAAAAAATCTTCTGAATAGTGATATTATGTGGTTCTTTTATATTGCATTGAAGTTCTTGAACCATCAAATGGATTTTAGAAACATTTGTATTGCATGCTTAGAACTTAAACCAAGATAGATAAACATACATTATTATGTGGAAGAGAATATAAGTGTAACATCTTAGTTTTATGGTTTTGATAAGAAGCTTTCAACAATAGAATGTGCAGTTTGATTTTTTCTGCATTTGATTTTTTATTCGTTGCACCAGCTTCAAACTTTGAGCTTCATATTTAGTATAGAACAGATGAGTGAAACTCACATTGTGTTCTTTGAATCAGTAGAGATATAACTTGTTGTTTTTCCGTGATAAAGAGATAATTAATATGAAATAAAAAAAATATGAGTCTAAAGTAAAGAAAGTGACGCGAGCTTGGATCGACTACAATTATTTTTTATATAATTTCATATTTAAATTTATGATGGATCTGAGAAATATTAGAAAACTTGCTAGAAAGCGAAAGAGAATGAGAGATGAGTTTGAATTTAACGTGAATTAAATTTTTAGAGAAAGATAAAAAGACTTAAAAAAATCTTTGTACAATGTCAAACTTTCAAATATTATATAATCATGCAGTGGTGTGTCGTGTGTAAGAAAAAGGATTAGTTGGTTGTTTGTTTCCCGATTTTTTTGTTGTTTAAATTTTTGTTTCAAACTATGTAGAAAAATATAAAATATGAGTAAGTTGCATTTTTTTTTGTTAACTTTTTATTAATTTTTAAAAAAATATAACACAAATTCCATGTGACATGTTTTTATTGGTCAAATGACTTTGTGTTTTATAAAATAAAGAATTAAATATGATGTGTCTAATTAAATATGATGTGTTTAATTAAAATGTTCTTATTGGATTATAAAGTTTTTTCATTTATTGACATGTCAACACCAAAATCATTTAAAAATCTGATGTGTCAACACAAGGAGAGGGACTTGTGTTATTATAGTGTTGATTTGTTTCATTGTCCTTTTGCTGAAAATATTTGTAAACCATATTAAAACGTCAACATGGTAATTGATAACTGCGATATGAAACGAATCATTCCTATCCAGTTTAGTTGTATATTCTGGTTAAATTGGGCAAGTTGAAAACAAAAGTAAACTTTATTATCTAAAAAAGTTACCATTTTAATTAAATGTAGAAATATACACATACTATTCAGTAAGATATTTTTGTTTAGGTCAATTTGAACATAAATCAACATATTCATTTATTACGGACCATTGTTCTGTTGGGCTACTTCTTTTAACATGTTGGAGTCAATCTAGAGGTCAATTTTCCTAAGAGCATAAACATTATTCGTTCTAATCCGATCTATATGGGCTAATCCGCAAATGTTAACCTATTTTTAATCTTTATATTGATAAATGATAGCACAGACAAAAAAAAATCAATTAACATGTTCACACTCCCAAGAGAATTATATTCCCTAAATAATAAAACAACTAAAAAAGACTTTACGGTTGAATATCTTTTTGCTCTGTTGAAAAAATAAGAAATATCTTCGTCTTTTTTTTTTTTTTTTTCTCTTAATGTCAATTATAATCTATACTTTGATTCCGTGATCCGTCTCTCAGCCACAATTTATTAGTCCATATTTCAACAATAGGGTCCATTCTCATTATATCTCATCCTTAATGTCTCATTCGGTGTTATCCACTTCCATGTATTATATATCGAGGGGCCTTTTTCATATTTAGATTCATATTTCTCTATCAATATTGATATAACAACAAATCTACAATCAGGCTTGACACGTCTCTTCTCCTTATCTTTTAACCTAAATATCCACCAAAAAATCTTTTAACCTAAATATCCACCAAAAATTATATTTCTATATATATATATATCCTCACGACAATATAATAGAATTAAACACATGTAACTTTCAACTCTATTTTTTAACTATTCGAAGACATGGTTTGGACAAATCTCCGAATGCTTTAGTAAAGAAAAGCGTTTGTTTCAGAATCAATTTCATGAAACAAGAAGTAAAGATAAAAGTTAATGAAAGACAAATATAAATAAGAGAATGAATACATTGAGATTTACACGAAATGTACAAACAAAAGTAACGAACACAAAAAGTAAAAGGTAAAAAAATAAAATGAAACAAAGTGTTTTTCTTTTTCATTTGAATTTTAATCACATATTCTCCACACACAAAAAAAACCCCAAAACCAAAGCAAAACACAACCATCATTTGGTAATTCAAAATTACATATTAAATAACAAACTAAATTAAATTAATAAAAATTTAATCCCCACAAATAACAAAATAACAGTTTTTTTCTTCTTCCTTCCATTTTGATTCCGGCATGTAACATATGGTCTCGGATATAAATTTCAAAGATCAGACCTCGGTTGAGTTTTGAACCTGTAGAGCACTTTCTTCTTCTTGGAAGTCTGGTTATCGATTGTGATCACAATCTTTCCCGGTTCACCCACCTTAAAAGAATCGGTTATCACCGGTTCATCGGTTAACACAATCTTGCGGTTTTTAGAAACGATCACATCATAGCTTCCCTCGGTGGTTGGCTCAAACTGAGCTCCATAGCTCACGTCTGCACCCAAAACCCTAAGCTCCCATGAAAGTGTGCAAGCCTGCCACAATCAACACAATAAACATATTAACCCTCTTAATCAAAAAATTCTTTTAATTCTGAATGTATATATATATATACCTCAGACGCCGGCAATTCAATGGTGTATTTGGCTGCCGGTTTAACAATAGCTTCAGTAATTGTTTCAGTGGTTAAAGGAGTATCTTTGCTAAGTCCGCCGTATTTAACCGGGACTTGTTCAGGAGCTATGTATCTATTTTCAACCAATATAAGTTTTAGTGAGAAAAATGAAAGATTACTTGAATAATTATGAAATAGTTGAATTAATAAGAAATTACTTGAAAATTGTATCGGCAGATTTGGATGGACCAGCAAGAACCATCTTGCTTCTTGTCCTTGGCGATGTGATGATAGATCCGAATGTTTTGTAGTAAGGAATGTACCACCATGGAACATTGATGAACAGCTGCAAAAAAAAAAAACAAAAAATAAATAAATCATCTTTTTCTGCAGCAATTTTGACGTTACTAATTAGATTAAATTATCTTTAATTGTAATCCTAAAACTAGGTTTGTATGGTAAAGACCTCTCTAGTGGCGAATTCAGGATAATTGTCTTCAAATTGTTTAACGGCGCGTCTAATGAATTGCCACAAAGCTCTCTTGCCAAGTCCAGGAGCGTTCCTGAAGTCACTGACGAACACAAAAGAAGATTTAGCTTCAGGGTTGCTGAAGTTAATAGCTCTCACACACTTCTCTTGTAGCTGAATCCTCCAGTTGAGGAACTTGTTAAGCTTCTCCTTGTCAGAGAAAAGCTCTTTGTTCTGAAACTCGCCGTAAGAGCTATAGATCACGACGTGTCCTTCCTTGTCAACACCGTGAACAAACACCATCTTCTCGAACTCACTAGCTTCTTCTCCAGCTTCAGCTTCGACGAGCTCGTCGATTTTGTTTTCTTTACGCCACTGGACGGTGTTTTTAAGCATCGTTAAAGCTTCTTTGACCTTAAAGTCTCTTGCACGGAGAAATTTCGTGAGGATCACGTCAGATCTCTCGTCTTGGAGTAGTGGAACTCCCCAGATCGAGACTTCTTCTGGCTCCACTGGCTCAGCTTCAGCAACGACTGTGGTCTCTTCCACGACCGTTGTGGTGGCTGTTTCAGGTGGAGAGACGGAGACAATTGACTCTTCGATTGCTTCAACTGTCTTGGTTCCGTCTTCATCAGCACCGGCGGCTTTCTCAGTTGTTACCGTCTCTGGCACGGCTGCTTTCTCCTCCGGTTTGGTCTCTACCGGAGCCTCAGCTGATGATTTCTCCTCCGGCTTGGCTTCTTCAATCTTGACCTCAGTTTCTGGTGTCTCTTCCTTCTTTTCCTCTGTTTTCTCTTCTAGTTTAGTTTCCTCCGATGGTTTCTTCTCTTCTTCCTTCGGTGGAGTCACCGGAGCAGTGAATTCACGTTTGTTAAGAGCTTCCCTCACAAGCTCCTTAAACTCATCAAGTGCCTTCTTCTGAACTTCTTCAGCGGTTAAAACAATAACCTTCTCTGCTACAACAACAGTCTCTTCCTCCTTCACCACCGGCTCAGATTTCTCCGCCTCTGGAGTCTCCTTCTCCGGAACCGCCTTCTCCTCCGAATCAGGAGCAGTCACCTCCTTCTCAGCCGTCACAGGAGCAGGAACAGTCACTTCCTTATCAGTCATAGGTTTCTCCGTAGCGACGGTGACGTCAGCTGATTTGGTTGCCTCTTCTTGGGCCATCTTTTTTTGATTATCAAAACTTCAAGAAAAAGAAAAAAAACAGAGAGAAATGGAAAGTGAGAAAGAAGAATCTGTATGTGAGGAAAGAGGAAGGAAGAGGTTTTTATAAAAACAGAGGAATTTGGTAAATGGAAGAAAAGGGAACACAGACTGGTCGGAGCTGTTTTGACAGCTCATTCAAACGCTTCCTTTTTTTTCAGTGGGTCCCAATTCTTTTCTCCCAACGGCCGTCTTTTGCTTCACGAATTTTGTACACTTGCTAATTTTAACCATTACCTAATTCACATTTTTTTTGTTTTGTATACTCAAAACCTTTCCTTAGTTTCTCCAAAGTAATCTACTAATTTAAGTATTACCATTAGATTTTTGTTACTATATCTATTTTAATGCCCATAAGCGATACTTTTGTCAATATATTTTCGTATATTCATAAAATCATATTTTGAACATTACTTTATTTGATGATTTGAAGATATTCTACCTCTTTTTTTCTGCCCTAGTCCTCGAGATTCTTTCTATGTGCTTAAATATTTTTTCTTTGGTTATTACATTAGTAATTCATAGTATCAAATCCTTACAATAAAAGAGGAAATTTTCAAATTAGATTAGTGAAAGCAATGTGTGTGTTGAGTTAAAAAAGTGGAATCATTAGCGAAACGGAAAGAAAAGGTGTAGCATGCTAGTCATGTTTTTAATAATTTTTATTTTAAAGTAAAGTGTGTTTCATTGAAATCATGACACCATGTTATATATCCTCACACCAGTAATAAATATATAGTAGTAAATTTTTTATTCGTATTGTTTGTGTGTTTTTTTTTTACATCTTTTTTATTCTTGATGTATCATAGTTAGAAGATACTTTATTTTCTTACATGTTATAAAGTCACCAAAATGAATATAAATATACAGTATTTACCTAAACGAATAAATTTTTATTAATCAATTATCTTTTTGTACCGCAACCACAAAAAGACATTATATAATCCAACTTGTGGAATTATTTGCTATATATTAAATTTTAATTTTTTCAATAGTCTCGCAGTTCAACTCCGGCGTGTAGCGGCCATATAGCTAAAAAGACGACCACTTCGCACGAAAAGAAATCTCAAATGATTATATTTGTACATCTATACAGATATTATAACCGTTGTTAATGCGTTGTTGTAACCTACAGCTTATGGATTATTGATTTTTAAGTGATTGCAAAATCGGATATTAAGGGGAAAAATCCAATAGACTAGAGCTGTCAACTCTACGGTGGTGTTTAACCATTCATGTCATATTTTGTCAATTTTCTATTGGCCTGGTCATCGATCAGACTTTTTTTTTTTTTGGTCACGGTCATCTGACTTTTGTTTGCCACCTAATATGAATTCATTGATAATATATGCTAAAATATTTTATACTATAATTGTGTAAATACGTATCCACATCTTCTTTGAGATAACAATATATATATATATATATATACGCAACATAATTGTATGTCTTTCCAAAAATTCAACTAAATTCCCACATTTCATGAAACTAACTATGCGAGCTGAGCAGTAGTAAAGTTAAACTAAAAAAAAAAACTTACAACTAAAAATTTAAAAATGAATTTCTGTACAATAAATAGAATCATATTTATTGATTTTTTTTTTTTAAGAAGAAAAAACTATAATTGTATTTACTTTTAAAAATTCGAAAAAGTATCGGTGGTACAATTGCGCGGGACCCTAGAGTGATCCGTTAAAAATCCATTAATCGGTTGCTTTTGTCAAAAGAAAAAAGAAGAAAGAAGCTGTTTGGTTGGTTTTGTTCATCGCTGGTGCCATCTTATTATTATACATCTTTGCATTGTATTTAGCTGTTTTTTTTTTTTGTTTTCCTTTTTCTTTCTTCCATAACCCACTTACTTATTTTTTTATATATTCTTAACAGATGATTGATGATGCAGTATGCAATAAACTAATTAAGAATTTATTATATTTAATTAGGTGGGGGTTGATCATAAAATTATTTTGACACTAGTAGTATTTTATTGATCCTATAAGATCATCGTATGATCTGACTTTTCTTATTTTATCTACGCATATTGATCATACTATATATTCTGTAATTTCCATTTTATATATACAGGAAGCATTATGTTATTGTGTAAGCAATCATGGATAGGCTCAAAATTGGATTTTTTTTTTTGTTTAGTTATTTAGCTAGGGGAAACTGCCTAAAACCGTATTAAGTTATGTTTTATTTTGGGGGAAATAGCATACCAAAATTATACGTTAAGTAATTAGTTTTTGTAAATTTTTGGAAAAATATTCCGCAAAGGACGAACGCTTCTTTGTCTAACGTGTTTGTGAGAAGGACGTCAGTGACATTGTTCATCGTACTTCCATAATGGACATGGTGCGTCATTTGCAACTTAAAAGTCAAAACTCTGATTTTTTTATTTTATTTTATATACTATTATATCGTTAACTTATATAATATATATATATGGTTAACAAAACTTTATGCTGTGGTTATATAAAGAATATCTCGTTGTATGCATCCATAAACATTCAAACAAATTTGTTGATGATTAAGAAATTTAAATTAATATTTAAAAAAAAAAAATCAAATTACAATTCTGAAGAAACGGTAAGACTCATACTTTTGTATTGTCTTTTTTTTTTTTTCTGTCTGATATGTGTAACTGGTTAGTTGGATATTAGGCCCAAGTTATATGCCCAAGTTCATTATTTAAATCGCCAAATTAAGCCCAATGGTTAAAAGTTAAGCAGAAAGGATATATCTTTTCTGTTTTCTTCGTCACCCAATTTAGGGAATATTTATTGTTTAGTTGTGTTGATACAAAATTTACTATTGCTAAAGCCTAAAGCGTCAATGAACCCAAGCTATTATCACAAAACGTACAAATAACCTTTTTTGACGTCTAAAATATTTATACACCAATATTAATTGAATTAGAGAATTTAGATTGTAGATTCTTTAGATTAATAAAACTAAACGTCGGTTAGATTATCTTGAATGTGATTTTTCAACATATGAAGGTTTGAATACACAACGCTATTATTAGTACAAATCACTGATTCGTTTGTTCTATTTTAAAATTTCATTAAATTAAATTTCAAAAATTCTCGACCATTATGAATTGTTAGTTCTTTTACCACTATAAAAAAAAAACACTTTATTTTCTCCGTGTTTTCATTCAATTTATTTCATTTCACACAACATTATTCCTCAAAATCTCTAGAGAGATCACTTGTTGGGCTTGTAGACATACGACTTGGCGAAATAGACAATGAAAACGAAGGCGATGGAGCTGAGACAAGCAAGTAGCCAATAGAAGTAATCAAGATGTGCTTGGTTCAGGTTATTAGCAAACCAGCTTACTTGACCGGACTGGCTCGTGGCTTTCTGGATGACGGATATCATGAAGCTACTCAAGAAATTGCCTATGCCAATTATGCTAAGGTATAGAGACAGCCCCACACTTCTAAGCTCGACCGGGACTTGTCCGTAGAAGAACTCTTGTAAACCAACCATAGTGAAAACGTCAGAGACTCCATAGAGAACGTATTGCGGAATCAGCCAGCAAACGCTCATAGCGATGGTGGCTTTAGGCGAATCAACTAGACCGTGATCTCGAGCGGTCTTGAGTCTTTTCATCTCGACCAAAGCAGCTATTACCATGGAAAGAATTGAGAGGAAAATGCCGGTGGAAATCCTCTGAAGCGTTGTGATTCCTGCTGGTTTATGAGTGATTGATCTTGCGAGTGGGACGAATAAACGATCGTAGATTGGGATGAAGACGAGGATTGCTATGCTTATGAAGCATTGAAGTGTAGCTGCAGGGACTAGGAGTGTTGATGAGATTGATCTGTCCATTGTAGATCCTTGCTTTGTGAAGAAAGTAGGAGACTGTGCATACACAATGCCAAACACTAAACAACTGTTGTGTTTTCACTCAATCTCAGGTTTGTTTTCTTCTCACTTTTACTTTGCATAAAACGTTTTTCTTAACTCATTTTTCTTACACATCTTTCATACAACACACATACATACTTATATCATTTTCTCACCCACTCACTTGCACAAAGTCAAAAACTCTAGTTTAACTTTTTCTCATAGGCATCATCATAGTCAAAAGCCTAATATCCACAACACATTAGCTTACGACTTCTCCATCTCACGACACTATTTCTTCTTCTTCTTCAACTTCTGGGTTTCGTCTCTTCTCTGTTCCTTGATTCTTTCTCACATGAATTATTTCTTTTCTTTGCAGGGTCAATTGAGAAGCTCAATTTCAACACTCCCTCTTGAGCTTTTCGATTGATGTTCGAATTAGGTTTTAGAACAGTAAAATTTGTTACCTTTGACTTCCTTTGAAGGGATGCTTGTATCATCGGAGGTGCCCTTTTCAGAGCATCAGCATAGCTCATAGGTACGTTCAATTTTATTGATCTCCTTTCATCTGCAGTTTTCATTTCGCTTGCTTTCGTGATTTTCGTTGCTCCCTCTGGATTCACATTCTTCGTACTTCCTTGCTTTTCTTTTGATTCATCTATCTTCAACCTTTGCTTAGGTTTCATTTCTCCCTCTGAAGCTTTTCTCTCCTCTGTCCTTTCAGTCGCAACTGACCTTGATGTGCTCTTCTTTTGCAGGAACTCTGGACAAATATCTATATCCCCAATCTTGAAGACACTTCTTTGATTGGACACATGTACTTCGTTTGCCTCTTTCTTTCTTTGAGCTTGAAGCAGTGGCCAATGTTCCTTGATTGCTTCATTTTTGTCTGTGGAGTTCACCTTGTGAAGTCCAAATCCTTTGTGTGTTAACTCTTGATTCCTCTGCTTTGTTTTTTGGTTTAGAGACTGATGTTTCTCCTTTGCCTTTGTTTCTTGATTGTTTTCTTTTGTGACAACAGACAAACTAACTTGAGTTTTCTTCTTGTTGTCGCTGACTTTCTCATTCTTCAACTTCTGGTTCTTCTCACTATCTGAGTTCTCTTTCTCCTGGTTGACGTTCTCATTAATTACTATCTTCTTTTGCTGAGTCGCTACTTCAGCGCTTGAGTTGACTGGTTCAATTTTCTTGATTGTAACTGAGTTCCATGACTGCTTGTCTGTATCTCCATTTTTCTTTATCAGATACTTCGCCGTCTTGATTTTAGTCTCCACATTACTGTCACGTCGAGAGTTGAACTTTGATTCCGAGTTTTCAACTGGTTTAACTCCTTGTTTGTATGATTTCAGCTTCTTCAGATTCAGGTGTTTGGATTGAGCAGACTTTTGTTGCAACACTTTTGCTTTTTCATATTGTGCCACCATAGATGTTTCTTCGATTGCAGAGAGTTTGAGATGGAAGCTGTTTTTGATCAGTTGTACCTCAGCAATCCTTCTTCCAACTTGATCATGAATGATACAAATGCCCTGTTTGAAGGTAACTTCATATCCATTCTCAATCATCTGAGAAACACTCAACAGATTTTTAGTAATCTCAGGAACCAAGAAGACATTTTGAATGACTCTCTTTCCTTTCTTAGTTGTAATCTCAACATCACCTTTGCCTTTAGACATTAGTACAGCTCCATTTCCAATGAGAATTGGTACCTTGAAATTTTTGTTGAGGTTGATGAACATGCTTTCATTTGGTGTCATGTGATTTGTGCAGCCACTGTCAATGAGCCATGTGTTTTCTTCAAATAACTCCTGATCTGCCAATCTTGCAGTGAACATATGGTAGTTGGCTTCTTCTTCTTGCTCTTCATCTTCTTCTTGATTTGCTTGAGCTTGTTCTATCTTTTTGCTTCTGCAATCTCTTGCGAAGTGACCAGCTTTGCCACAGTTGAAACAATTTCTTGTGTCTCTGTTTCTGTTGAAATCAGGTCTGATTTTTCCACTCTTGATCCAACATACATCTTCATTGTGGTTGTCTCTTTTGCAGAACCCACACCATCTCTTTCCTTTGCTGCTTGATTGTCCTGAGATTGACCTGTCACAGTCCTCTGTCTTTAAACCTCGAAATTTCGCTAGAAAGGCTCCTTCATTGTCTTCTTCATCATCAGGGAAGAACTTCTTTTCATGAGCTTCTAGAGACCCCAAAAGTTCAGCATATGTGACAGTTCTGATATCTTTTGTTTCTTCCATCAGTGAGGACAAAGGAGCATAACTTCTCGGCATGGATGCCAGCATCTTAACAACAAGATCAAAGTTTGATCTGCCTCCACCTAAGGCCCTCATCTGGTTTGCCACAGCTTGAATCCGGTCTGAGTAAGCTTTCACCTTTTCTCCTTCTTTCATCTTCAGATTTTCAAAGTCTCTTCTTAGAGACTGCAGCCTAACCATTTTCACCTTCTCATTTCCTTGGTAAGAAAACTCCAGCAGATCCCAAGCTTCTTTAGCAGTTGTTGCAGAGAGGATCTTGTCAAAGATAGCATCAGCTACAGTATGTTGTATAATCTGGAGGGCTGCAGTGTCTTTGATCTTGATAGCTTTCAGGTTTGTAGCTTCCTTTGTTTGTTCTGGTCCAGGAGTTTCCAGAGTTGTGGTTGCTGGTTCCGGGATCCCTTCACTAACAACTTCCCACAGTTCTTTGCTTTTCAGAGTTGTCTGCATTCTAGCAGCCCAGAACTCATAGTTCTGTCCATCAAACACAGCCACCTGCTGTGTAGAATGAAGGTTGATCGCCATGAGGTTTGTCTTGTTTTCTTTAGCTCTTCTTTCTCACAGCTTCTTTTTTTTTGCTCTCTTTGTACTCTTCAAACTTCCAGATCTCCAGAACCTAGAAGCTCTGATACCATGTTGTGTTTTCACTCAATCTCAGGTTTGTTTTCTTCTCACTTTTACTTTGCATAAAACGTTTTTCTTAACTCATTTTTCTTACACATCTTTCATACAACACACATACATACTTATATCATTTTCTCACCCACTCACTTGCACAAAGTCAAAAACTCTAGTTTAACTTTTTCTCATAGGCATCATCATAGTCAAAAGCCTAATATCCACAACACATTAGCTTACGACTTCTCCATCTCACGACACTATTTCTTCTTCTTCTTCAACTTCTGGGTTTCGTCTCTTCTCTGTTCCTTGATTCTTTCTCACATGAATTATTTCTTTTCTTTGCAGGGTCAATTGAGAAGCTCAATTTCAACAACAACACATCCATATTGGAACCAGACTTAACACCGCTTTTGCTTCTTCAACTTCAGCTAAATCACATGAGATCACTGCTCTATCAAGAAATCTGCGATAACCAAATTATATATATACTTTAAGGCCTTTTTTTTGTTCCTTAACTTTTGAGGGAAACCAAGTCACATCCCTTTTTTCAACTTATCCGAGTTGTGTTTACTTGTGAACTAAAGTCAAAAGAAACATTTTTTTTCTTTTTCTTTAAAATCAATTACCTTAAGAAAGATAATTTAGAAATGATAAATCAAACAATTTTGAAAATATAATTTATATAAAATGTATTTAAATTGTATTATATAACAAAATTAGTTAATATAGAGTAAAAATGATAATTATAACAAGAGATATAAGAATGTTGATTAATATTTTTTTTTTTGGGTCAACAGAAGCAATAGTAATGATTTCATTTGATTAAACACATTGTAAACAGAAAAGTAAACAAACAAACCATGTAAATACACTATTACCTGAACTTTTTCGAAGTTTGAAGAGGCAGAAGAAGGAAGGTCTCTGAAGGAGTTTGTCGCCGGTTTTTCGCAGCAGCCACAAAAACACGGCCAATTCTAACAAAAGGATTATTATGCTTTCGTCCATGTCCTCCTTCTCCTCCAGTTCTGAAGCGGTAAGTGTTGGTTCCAAGTAAGAACCAGAACAAAGCAAGCATCATGGAAAGACATGGAATCCCAAACCCTAAAGCCCAACTCAGATTTTCTTGAACATAATTAGAGATCAACCGAGTGGTCAATATGCCAGTAGATATCGCAAAATACAACCAGTTAAAGTAAGTGCTCTTGGCTTTCGACTCTTCAGGGTCTTGTTCATCAAACTGATCTGCTCCAAAAGCTCTAAGACATACCTTGAAGCCTCCTTCGCCTAACGCTATTAGGTAGAGAGCACAAAAGAAGACTGTTACTTTGGCTTGAGGAACGCACGAGACAAGTGTTTCTTGATCTTTCCTTAGAGAAGGAATCGTCGCTGAAAACGTAAGCAACCCAAGTCCCTAATAATTAAGATCACACAATAAAAAAATATTAGAGATTTATAGTAATAATGTCCTTAAACAGTATACACTATGTTAGATTTATCTCCATAATAAAATATTCGAATAGAGATTTAGAGTACTCATATTACCAAGATATAAAGAGAAGAGGACACGAGGATTGTACGGAAACGTCCAAGAAACGAGTCGGCGATAGAACCCCAGATCAAGGGTAAAAACGCTGCCGTTCCAAGCCAGAGGTTAACGTTTGAAGCTGCAGCTGCCGTTGACTCTTCTAACGGCCCCGTGAAGTAGTTTATGAGATTCGAGGCTATCCCGAAGTAGGCGAACTTTTCGGCGACTTCCGCACCTGCCGGAATATTCTTTCTTTTTTTTTTCTTTTTTTTTTGACAAGAAACTGGCGGGAAAAATATTATGAAATGAGGAATAAAAAATTCAGACTAACCGATGGTGAAGGTAGAGGATCTCCATCCACCGGAAGATGATCTGATGGATGGCTTGCCTCGTACATCGACGGAGCACTCGACAGTACCATTTAAAAGTGTTGTTTCGGCCACGGAGATCGACATTGCCACTTGTTTCAGAGTCAGAACATTTTATAGTTGGTACATCACAGACACATACAGTGAACAAAATTTAGTCTTGATTCGTTTTGGTATAGCACGTGATTCATGAGGATAACACTATTCGTCGGTATTAGAATTGATTATAACGAGTGGAAAGTTAGATTTCGATTAAGATGGATACATGACTGGACGATGCATGACTGGTCTAAATGAGTAATTCAAGATTCATAGCAGACGTCAAATTATTGTCATCTTCGCATTTTACTATTCAAGTAGAAAGTGTGAAACTAAAGTTTCTTTTGTTTGTAGCGGTTTGACTATTCGTTGGTTACTTGGTTTCAATCATTTTCGATTTCTTGTTTTTATCCTCAAGAAAAGTTTCTACTTAATATGTTATCTATTTATTTTATAAAAAAACTTATTTTTTTTTTGTTTTGTACCTCTATTAGTAACTACACACATTAATCTATGTCGGTGGAAATTTTTAAAAATAAAGCAAATTTTTATTAGTGATTCAAATATTGGCTATGAATTTGAACATAAATGACATTAATAACAACAGAGAACTCCACCATGCCAAACAAAAATGATTCAATTTCCCACTATTTGTATTCAATATAGTATTTTATTTCACTCAACATTATACATCACGATCGTCGACAAGTTTACTTTGGGCTGTTGTAGACATAAAGACTTGGCGAAATAAACAAAGGAAAGGAAAGCGATAGAGCTGACACATGCAAGTAGCCAATAGAAATAATCAAGATGTGCCTGGTTCAAGTTATTAGCAAACCAGCTCACTTGACCGGACTGACTCGTGGCTTTCTCTATGACCGATACCATGAAGCTACTCAAGAAGTTTCCTATACCGATTATGCTTAGGAACAAAGATAGTCCCACGCTCCTAAGCTCGACAGGGACTTGTCCATAGAAGAACTCTGTTAAACCAAACATAGTGAAAACGGTAGAGATTCCATATAGAGAACATATTGTGGAATCAGCCAGTAAATGCTCATCGGGATTGTAGCGTTAGGCGAGTCCACTAGCCCGGCCCGTGATCTCGAGCAGTCTTGAGTCTTTTCATCTCAACTAAAGCAGCAATTACCATTGAGAGAATTGAGAGGAAAAGGCCGGTGGAAATCCTTTAAAGCAATGTGATTCCTGCTGGTTTATGAGTGATTGATCTTGCGATTGGAACGAAGAAACGGTCGTATATTGGGATGAAGACGAGGAGCGCTAGGCTTATGAAGCATTGAGGTATCTGCAGGAACTGGTATTATTGTTAAAATTTATGTAAACTATATGTGTACTTGCTTATGTCATCCTAGGCTTATTCATGCAGTGAAATTTTGGGGTTGTCTCTTCTTTGTGGGTAAAACTTCCCTTTCGCTGAGGTTGTTTTATCTATATTTATCTGTATAGGTTTCCATCAAAATTTATTCCCTCCATTTGAATTTGTCTGGTTTTGAAAACACTGTGGTTAGTATGAAAATGTCGACTTCGTTGGTCATGAAGCCCATATCATACATGGAAGAAGCCCAACTCAGTAAAAATCGACTGTTCCACACAATGTTTTTAGAAGGTGCTTGTTCTATTGTAGACATACGACTTGGCAAACAACAAGTAGGAGGCTAAACCAATGGAGCTGAGACAAGCGAGTAGCCAGTAGAAGTAATCTAGATGAGCTTGGTTCAAGTCATTATCGAACCAGCTCGTTTGACCAGACTGGCTCGTGACCTTATCAATGACTGATACCATGAAGCTGCTTAGAAAGTTGCCGACTCCGTATATGCTAAGATTCAGGGCCATACCAATGCTTCTAAGCTCACTAGGGACTTGGTCGTAGAAGAACTCTTGCAAACCCACCATAAACACGTCCGCGACTCCATAGATAACGTACTGTGGAACCAACCACCACACGCTCATCAGTATTGTGACGTCATCCCGAGCGGTTTGGAGCCTTTTGGTCTCGACCAAGGCGGCTACTACCATAGCAACAACGGAGAGGAAAATCCCTGTGCCAACCCTTTGAAGCATTGTGATTCCTGATGGATTTTGAGTGAAGGATCTCGCGATTGGGACGAGTAGACGGTCGTAGATTGGGATGAAAATGACCATTGTTAGGCTAATGAAACATTGGAGTGTAGCTGCAGGGACTAAGAGTCCTGGAAATATTAACCTGTCCATTGTGGCTCCTTGCTTTGTGAAGAAAGTATGGGATTGTGCACATACAATGGCATAGACTAAGCAAGTCATCCATATGGGAACAAGCTTAAGAACCGCTTTTGCTTCTTCAATTTCAGCCAAGTTACACGAAATCGCTGCCTTGTCGAGGAATCTCCCATAGTACATATATAGAAGAACCAAGATGATATAAGCACAAGCATCTCCTCAAAGATTTTAAGGACAACTTACATCTATCTATATATATATATGTGTGTGTGATAATCATGATACCTGAATTGCTTGGAACTCTGGTCAGCGAGGAGAAAGAGCGTCTCGTTAGGGTTATAAACATCTAAATCTGGTTGTCGTCTGTTCTTTAAAGCCTCCATGAAAACACGGCTGATTCTAGCAAAAGGGTTTTTCTTTCTTTCTCTTGTAGTGCTAAAGCGGTAAGTCTTAATTCCAAGAAGGAAGAGAAACAGAGCAAGTAACATGGAAACACTTGGAATGCCAAAGCCTAAGGACCAACTTAGGTCCTCTTGAATATAGCTAGAGACCAAACGAGTGCTCAATATGCTAACACAACTTCCAAACATCAACCAGTTAAAGTAAGAACTCTTAGATTTTGCCTCTTTTAGATCATTTCCATCAAACTGATCAGCTCCAAATGCCGTTATACACGGTTTGTAACCGCCTTGTCCTATTGCTATAAGATAGAGAGAACAGAAGAAGAGAACCAGTTGGAGTGGATTCGAATCTTTGGTGTTAGAAGGAGTCATGGCTGAAAAAGACAGCAACCCAAGTCCCTGTATGTTTTTCATCAAATCATCATCTTGTTCTTACAAAAAACACTAATGACAGATTTTCTTAAACTATGTTTAAGTAGAAATGAGTATATACCAAGATATAGAGAGAAGACGCGATTATGATGGTACGGAAACGTCCAAGAAACGAGTCAGCGATAAAGCCCCAAAGAAGAGGCAGAAACGACACCGTTCCATTCCAGGCGTTGACATTAGCTGCAGCTGCAGCTGTTGACTCACCCAATGGTCCCGTCAAGTACATTATGAGGTTTGCTGAAACGCCGTAAAAGGCGAACTGCTCCGCCATTTCGACACCTACGAACAAAGAAAAAGAAACGGAATCTCTTAAGAGTCAACGGAGTTAATTTGGTGAGAGTGATCGGACTTACTAACCGATGATAAGCCTCGCTGATTTCCATCCTCCAGAGGTTAATCTGTTGGCTGGCTTGTCCATGGAACTCTCAGTGGTGACGACCGGAGGAAGAGTATCTTCAAGCTCATCGCAAGTGATCGCCATTGGCTTTTGTCTTTAAAAAGTAGTAAAAAAAAAAGTTTCTTATTTTGTTCTGTATGTGGCAAGGTGCCAAGTTGTTTTTTATTAATTTTTGTTAAAAGATAATAATTGAGTAGTTCTAGGCAGTATATTTGTTTTGTTTTAAATATTAAAAAGTGGCTCTGATAAAAATAAATTTTTTTATTGAAAAGTGACTGGGTAGGTGGTGGTGCTCTGAAAATTGATTCATTGTAATTCCATTTCATTTGAAAGTTCATGTGCTAACGTGGTTTTGGAGATTTAAATTGTTCTCAATTGATATAAACTAAAATGAGATCCTGTTCAAGATTGTGTCACTCAAGCACATGTACACTTACAGTTACTAATAAGGTATTCTGACAAATTAGGATGTATATATATACCCTCGAACATACAGTTTCGATCTAAATGTTTCGCTCGTATTCATATATAATCAAATAATAAAAAGGAACCCAGTTAAATGATTGTTGTATGTCACGGAAAAACAAAGAATTAATTTTTTATTTCATTTGATATACTTTTATAAGCCCAACATGTAGCAATAAAGCATGATCATATAGTAATAATAATGTTTGACATGATTGATTTCTTAAGACTAGTTGTTAATTATATAAAAGTAACTCCAAATTTGTATTGCTATATACGTAACAGTTTTTGAATTCATAAACGCTAGCTAGTATGTAAATCCCCATTTGGTTGGTTGTGAAGTTTCATAAATGGAAAAAGCCCAATTCAGATAGGAGAACAGAGAAAATAATGCTTTAGAAAGTGTTTGGTCTGTTATAGACATACGACTTGGCGAACCACAGGTAAGAGGCTAAACCAATGACGCTGAGAGAAGCCAGTAGCCAGTAGAAATAATCTAGATGAGCGTGGTTCAGGTCGTTATCGAACCAGCTCTTTTGACCCGACTGGCTCGTGACCTTATCAATGACTGATATTATGAAGCTGCTTAGAAAGCTGCCGACTCCGTATATGCTAAGATTAAAAGCCATACCAATGCTTCTAAGCTCGGTAGGGACTTGGTCGTAGAAGAACTCTTGCAAACCCACCATTGTGAACACGTCCGAGACTCCATAGATAACGTATTGTGGAACCAGCCACCACACGCTCATTGGTCTGGTGAGTTCATCCCGTGCGGTTTGGAGCCTTTTGGTTTCAACCAAGGCGGCTACTACCATAGCAAGAACGGAGAGGAAAATCCCTGTGCCAATCCTTTGAAGCATTGTGATTCCTGTTGGGTTTTGAGTGAAGGATCTTGCGATTGGGACAAGTAGACGATCATAGATTGGGATGAAAATGACCATTGCTAGGCTTAAGAAACATTGGAGTGTAGCTGCAGGGACTAAGAGTCCTGGTAAGATTGACCTATCCATTCTGGCTCCTTGCTTTGTGAAGAAAGTAGTGGATTGTGCGGATACAATGGCATAGACCAAGCAAGTCACCCACATGGGAACAAGCTTAAGTACCGCTTTTGATTCTTCAATTTCACCTAATTCACATGAAACCGCTGCTCGGTCGAGGAATCTGCATAACATCCAAGAGAAACTGTCAGTTCTTAGACTTCCATCTCAAAACTAATTGATATATAAAGAAATGGAATCATAAATATTTCTTCTATATATAGCATAGCTAACATATTATGTTACCTGAATTGCTTAGAACTCTGGTGAGTAAGGAGGGGGGGTCTCGTTTCGATCTAAATCTGGTTGGTTTCTGTTCTTTAAAGCCTCCATGAAAACAATACTGATTCTAGCAAAAGGGTTTTCATTTTTGTCTCTTTGAATACTAGAGCGGTATGAGGTAGTTCCAAGGAGGAAGAGAAACAGAGCAAGTAGCATGGAAACACTTGGGATACCAAATCCAAAGGACCAGCTTACGTTCTCTTGAATGTAGGTAGAGACCAAACGAGTTGTCTGCCAATATGCTAAAACAGTTTCCAAACATCAACAAGTTAAAGTAAGAACTCTTAGATTTTGCCTCTTTTAGATCATTTCCATCGAACTGGTCAGCTCCAAAAACCTTAATACAAGGGATGTAACCGCCTTGTCCTATTGCTACAAGGTACAGAGAGCAGAAGAAGAGAGTCACTTGGATCTGAGAAGCACATGAGACACGTTGGTTTTGATCTTCACAGTGAGAAGGAATCATGGCTGAAAACGTAAGCAACCCAAGTCCCTGCTTGTTTTGTTTCAATTAAAACAGTTATAACAACAATAATGAAACTTATTGTATGAGAGGAAAAGTGATATATACCAAGATTTAGAGAAAAGATGAGATGAGGATAGTACGAAAACGACCGAGAAACGAGTCAGCGATAAAGCCCCAGAGTAGCGGCAGAAACGACACCGTTCCAATCCAAACGTTGACATTGGCTGCAGCTGCAGCTGTTGAATCACCCAATGGCCCCGTCAAGTACATTATAAAGTTGGACGATATCCCGTAGTAAGTAAATCGCTCCGCCATTTGTGAACCTAGATATATATATTTTGATAAAATATGAATTAGTATATATATATGGTGAGTAAGTAACTCGATTAAGCTTACTTACCAATGAGGAGACTTGCCGATTTCCATCCACCGGAGGAGAATCTGACAGCTGCGTTTTCTCCATAGTCAATAGAACCCTCAGTTGTATTTCCGATCTCATCGGCGGCAGCGTCGGTGATAGCCATTGTGTGTGTGTTTGCCTGTTTGGTTATATTTAATTAAATACAAACAACTGCTTCTTGTACTGTTATTTATAGTATATATTTTAATAGTATATATGTGTGGCAAAAATTATATGATGAAGGTGTGGACGTAATTGGCTTCGCTGGCAAGTTAAGTAGTAAACACGTGCAGCATGTGTTATTTGTTTTAAAATCAAGGGTTTGTTTGTATTTTCTTAAAAGTAGGTGTGTAGTAAGGCATATTATTATTTACAATTAGAGAAATAGACATGAGTTTATTTCTCTTTTATTTTTCTCACATTTTTTCAGTCTCTCTCTTCTTTTTTTCAAACGTATATCTGTCTCTTTCTTTTCACGAAACACTTCTTCTCATTTTTTTTTTCTTTTTTTCCCATCTCTCTCTTCTTTTCTTTTCTCCTACTTATTCTTAATTATCTCACAAATAATACATCAAAAAGTATAAAACCATAATTTTATTTTCTAAAATTTTTTTATGAATCTAATAAGATTCATTTTATATTAATTTAAAATAAGAAATTAGTATATACATCATTTCCGTACAGTGATTATGTACACTATATATGTACTATGTCTTTATACACCCGTAAATCATTATGTAAACAATCTCATGTACACCAGTTTTGTACACCGTCGCATATACTGTCTTTGTACACCGTTATATTATTATTATCGCTGTACACTGACAATGTACACCATCCTCGTACATTGTTTTTGTACACCTTATAATCATCATATCTTATTATACATGACCTAGCAAATTCATTCACTCGAATATATACATATTCATATACCATCATCATCTTACATCAATATATACTCGAACTACCAAAAACTCATTCTCTTAGATTTGTATATTGCTTGTTTGTACACCTTATAATCACTATCTCTTATTACACATAACTTAACACATATTCACGTTGTACACTAATTACTCTTGTACACCGATCTGTCTCATACACCAATTAATCTTGTACATTGACTCGTCTCGTACATCGAGTTTACATTGACTCGTCTCGTACACCGATAGTATATATTTGTATACTATCATATTTCATAACTTTTATATTCTTCATTTTTCTCCGATATACGAGACGAGTCGGTGTACCATACAAATATGGTGGTGTACATAATGGTGTACACGACGTTATTTTTTTGTAAGTTCTAACAAAATGGATTTTGTTAGATTCACAAAAAGATTTGAAAATCTTCAGAAAAATTAGTATTATTGTTTTATAATTTGTTTGAATGATAATCATGATATAAAAAGGATAAATAAAAGAAAATAAATATATTTGTATACTATCATATTTCATAACTTTTATATTCTTCATTTTTCTCCGGTATACGAGACGAGTCGGTGTACCATACAAATATGATGGTGTACATAATGGTGTACACGACGTTATTTTTTTGTAAGTTCTAACGAAATGGATTTTGTTAGATTCACAAAAGATTTAAAAATCTTCAGAAAAATTAGTATTATTGTTTGATAATTTGTTTGAATGATAATCATGATATAAAAAATATAAATAAAAGAAAAATAAATATATTTGTATACTATCATATTTCATAACTTTTGTATTCTTCATTTTTCTCCGGTATACGAGACGAGTCGGTGTACCATAGAAATAAGTGTACAAATATGGTGGTGTAAGTTCTAACGAAATAGATTTTGTTAGATTCACAAAAAGATTTAAAAATCTTCAGAAAAATTAGTATTATTGTTTGATAATTTGTTTGAATGATAATCATGATATAAAAAGATAAATAAAAGAAAAATAAAAGAAAGGGAAAAATAAGAGAGAGAATATATATAAGGATTTTTGGTTGTATATATAATTATATATGCAAAATGGATCTTGTTAGATTCATAAAAAGATTTTATAAAAAAATATTTGCTTAAAAATTGATTTGATAAATTATTTGAACAAAATAAAAAGAAACCAAGAAATATAGTTAAAAGGAAAGAGAAAACAAAAACAAACAAAAAATGGAGAAAATAGTCCCTCTCACCAGTGACTCACAAAAAAAAAAAAAAAAAAAGTCTCCTCAGAGAAGAAATGGAGAAAATGAAAGAAGAGATGAGAGAGACAGAGATAAATGAGTAAAAAAGAGGAGAGAGACAGAGATAGATACCTTTTTGCCCAATTGTAAATAGTGAAGTACCCTTTTCTCTAATTACTTTTTAAAAGTACCAATACACATATTATCTCTAAAATCAACAGTATAATCAATTATACGATTGGGCATTACAAATTTAAAATTGTTTCAATACTTAGACCATATTTATCCGAAATATTCTCATTGATATCTTAAATATAATCTAATCTAATACTTCCTCTGTCTCACAAAAATTGATTTTCTACAGTTTTGTTCTTGTCTCTAAAAGATTGATTTTTGAAACTTTTAAATATATTTTTATCATTTAATGTTAGTAAATTGTAAACTTCAAAAAATATTAATTGAAATTTTTTGAATTGTTGAATTTCTATTGGTTTATAGATAAGAGAAAGTAGTTAATGTATGTATTTATTACTAAATATTTATTGTTTCTTAAACGGTATGAAATATTCAGAAAATCAATATTTCTGATATAGAGGGAGTATTAAAATTGAAAGACACTTACACTTTTGGGAATATAAAGTGTCCATGTAGAAACATCTCATTGAGTTTAAAGCTATTTTTCATATTTTTTTCATTTTTTTGTTTTTTAAAAAATTTAAAGACACCCTTCCCAAATAACCAATGAAGATGCTCTTAAATCTCATCTTGAGCTTATAATCTCCCTATGTATGGCTGAAGTTTTAGGAAGTTTGAACGAATTTTACAGAACTTGTACATTCATCCATAAGTGTTTGTGCGATTTTTTTGTTGTATCAATCTGTTTCCTTAATGAGAATAGATTCTCTCACTTTTGTAACTGATTTTTTATTCAGTTGACATCTCTTATATAAAGGAATACAAATAGAAATTTCAAAAAAAAACAAATATATATATTTTTATATAATTATTAATAACTACTTTCTCCATTCCTAAATAATATATTGTATTTCTAGGAAACTTTTTTTCTTTCCAAAAAATCACATTTTTAGGTTTTCTATGCATGATTTATTAGTTATTGATGATAAATTGTAAATTTCAAGAAAAATAATTGAATTCTATTGGTTTAGAGTTATACAAAATTGTTGATCACAAAAAATGATGCATTATTAATCAACTTTTAATATGTTTTCTTAATATATGTAAAAAAATCTTAAAATTACAATCATTTACAAATGGAGGGAGTATTACTTATTGATAAAACGTTACAAGCGATGACACATGGTCATACAGTTATATATCACAGTTATATATCATTATTACATTTATTAGCGCATACATGATCTCTTAACTGGAGTTGATATTCTATAAAAATAACTCCAAATTTGACTAACTATTAATGTAATAGTATCCAATTCAAAAATGATAACTCCTGATTTGCGTGGTTGTGAAGTCCGTCTCAGAAATGGAATAGGACACCAGATAAAACGATGCTTTAGAAGGTGTTTGGTCTGTTGTAGACATACGACTTGGCGAACCACAAGTAGGATGCAAATCCAATGGAGCTCAGACAAGCGAGTAGCCAGTAGAAGTAATCTATATGAGCATGGTTCAGGTCGTTATCGAACCAACTCGTTTGACCCGACTGGCTCGTGACCTTATCAATGACTGATATTATGAAGCTGCTTAGAAAGCTGCCGACCCCGTATATGCTAAGATTCAGAGCCATACCAATGCTTCTAAGCTCACTAGGGACTTGGTCGTAGAAGAACTCTTGCAAACCCACCACTGTGAACACATATGAGACTCCATAGACAACATATTGTGGAACCAACCACCATACACTCATTATGACGTCATCCCGAGCGGTTTGTAGCCTTTTGTTCTCGACCAAAGCGGCTACTACGGTAGCAAGAATGGAGAGGAAAATCCCTGTTCCAATCCTTTGAAGCATTGTGATTCCTGATGGTTTCTGAGTGAAGGATCTTGCGATTGGGACAAGTAGACGATCGTAGATTGGGATGCAAATGACCATTGCTAGGCTTAAGAAACTTTGGAGTGTAGCTGCAGGGACTAAGAATCCTGGTGAAATTGACCTGTCCATTGCGGCTCCTTGCTTTGTGAAAAAAGTAGTGGATTGTGCGGATACAATGGCGAAGACTAAGCAAGTCATCCATATGGGAACAAGCTTGAGTACCGCTTTTGCTTCTTCAATTTCACCCAATGCACATGAAACCCCGGCTCGGTCGAGGAATCTGCATAGTATCCAAGAGAAAATGTCAGTTCATTGACTTCTATTTAGCTCTGTCAAGCGATCAAACCAGCGATCCGTGACCCGTCCCACCGCGGATTGTATTAATTTTTGACCCGCTTCAACCAACAACCTGCAACCCATCAAATAAAAAAACACTTACCCGGACCTGCCCCGCTTAAATTTACGGGCACCCGTATATATTTAGATACTATTTTTTATATAATTTTGGTAAAAGTAATATTTATTAATAAAATTTTAGTATTAAAAACATAAATTTCTAATTTTTGTGTTTTTTTTTTAAATTTGGATTTTTAAAATTCAACAACTAAATTTTTTAAAAATAATAATAATTAAATTTTTTTTTTTAATGTGAGTATCCGTAAACCCGTTTTAAAAAATATGGCAACCCGCAGCCGCCCTGATAAAAAATATTCTGACCCGCACTTATGACTCGCAATTTGGAAGAAAAAAAATTTGATCCGCATCCATTACACTAGACCGGACGGGACTCGCAGATAATGGACTAAATTGATAGGACTTCTTCTATCCCAAAACAAATTGGTATATATGACGAAATGCAAAATAAATAAATAAATAAATATTTAGTTAATAATGTTACCTGAATTGCTTACAAGTCTGGTGAGTAAGGAGGAGGGTCTCGTTGGGGTTAGCTATATCTAAATCGCCTTGTCTTCTGTTCTTTAAAGACTCCATGAAAACACGACTTATTCTAGCAAAAGGGTTTTTATTTCCTCCTCTTTTAGTGCTGAAGCGGTAAGTCTTAGTTCCAAGGAGGAAGAGAAACAGAGAAAGTAGCATGGAAACACTTGGAATACCAAACCCTAGTGACCAGCTTACGTTCTCTTGAATGTAATTAGAGACCAAATGACTCGTCAATATACTAATACAGTCTCCAAACATCAACCAGTTAAAGTAAGAACTCTTGACTTTTGCCTCTTTTAGATCATTTACATCGAATTGATCCGGTCCAAATACCCTAATACATGGGCTATGTTGCACGGGGACGTCAAATGGGCCAGCGTTTCCGTCCCGGAAACGTCCCGGGGACGGGGTCGGTGTGGAAGCGTCAATGAAACGTACCGGTAACGTTTCAAGGGCTGGGGGACGGAAGCTGCGATCGGAGACGGCATGTGGGAACGTTTCCTAATATTTTCTACGTGTTTTACTTATATAATGTGTAATTAAATTAACTTTTTCCTCAAAATAAAAAAGTAAATAAAGTGATTAAAGAATAAAAAGAAAAAAATTGTTAAGATTAGGGTTTTGTTAAAAAAAAAAAAATTCACGTCTCTTCTCATCCTCTATACCTTTTCAGTTTTCACCTCTTCTCCTTCTCTAACTTTCTGCACTTGAATAGCTCTCTACAAACCTGATCTTCCATTAATCACTTGAATAGCTCTCTGCATTCTATTTAAGATATTATTTGAAAGTGTTTTTATGTTGACATTTATATTGGATTTAAACTATTGAGTTTTTTATATTATTTATCTATGAATACTTATATATATATATATATATGACGTTTCCCCGTATCTCTAAAATTTAGGATTTGCCGTTTCCCGTCCCCGTATCCGTTCCCGTTTCCGTTCCCGTTTCCGTCCCCGTTTCCGTCCCAGTGCTACTTAGTACATGGGAGGTAACCGCCTTGTCCTATTGCAACAAGATACAGAGAACAGAAGAAGAGAGTCACTTGGAGCTGAGAAGCACATGAGACTCGTTGACTTTGATCTTCGCAGTGAGAAGGAATCATGGCTGAAAACGTCAGCAACCCAAGTCCCTGTTTGTTTTGTTTCAATTAAAATAATAAGAACAACAATAATGAAACTTGTGGTAATAGTAACAATGTTTGAGAGAAAAGTGATATATACCAAGATATAGAGACAAGATGAGATGAGGATAGTACGAAAACGACCGCGAAACGAGTCAGCGATAAAGCCCCAGAGTAGCGGCAGAAACGACACCGTTCCAATCCAAGCGTTATCATTGGCTGCAGCTGCAGCTGTTGACTGACCCAATGGTCCCGTCAAGTACATTATAATGTTTGAGGATATCCCATAGTAAGCAAATCTCTCCGCCATTTCTGAACCTATAAAAATAAAGTTGGACAAAAAAATAATATATGAATGAGTATATAAGGCCTATTAGTTGGTCCGACCCTGTGAGTGAGTAACACGATTGAGCTTACTTACCAATGATGAACCTTGCCGATTTCCATCCACCGGAGGAGAATCTGACAGCTGCATTTCCTCGATAGTTGATAGAACCCTCAGTTGTATTTCCGAGCTCATCGGCCATGGCAGCGCCGGTGCTAGCCATTGGTGTTGTTTGATTGGTTTTGACTTTTTTTAAGAATTAGTATACAGACAAATGTTTGTATTGTTTTGGTCATATATGTCGGAAAGTTTATCCATTATATGAGATCGGATCTTGGGACGTCACTGACTTCGCTGGCAAGATTGATGAACAAGATAAACAATTAAGTCATGTATTAAGTAGTTGACTCGTGCAGCATATGTGCTTTTGTTTATTCTCTTTTAACCTGTATTATCTTCCTCAACTCGTGCAGCATATGTGCTTTGTTTATTCTTTTCTGTTTCTCAAGAGTCGTTCGAACATGTCGGAAAGATTATTAGTAAAAAAAATAATTCAAAAATAAGAAGCCCGTGTCAGATTCCTTTCATTCTTAAAGATGAACGAACACTTGAACACCCGCCGTTTGGGCCTTATCGCTTAGCACAAGCGCTAACCCTGACAAGGCCCTACATCGCATATGCAGTTGGAGTGGTTAGTCGATTCATGCAAAATCGGGGGAGTAGGCGGGCGGTGGAACTCTTTCAAAAGGAGGAGTTTGAGCCCTTTGAATCTCCTCGAGTCCGGTCTAGTCAGTCTTTTTCCCTTGCCCTGGGGAATCGTAGCTCTGTCCAGCCCGGATCACCAGCTAAGGCCCCTAAATGACCGCTCAGTGATAAAGGAGGTAGGGGTGCAGAGACAGCCAGGAGGTTTGCCTAGGACCTAATTGAAAATGAATCGAATTATTGATTGTGTTATAAATGCCTTGTCTACTTAGATTTCATCTTGAGCTTATAATCTCTCTATGTACTATAGATTATTGTGTGTGGATGAAAATTTAGAAAGTTTCAATGGCCTTTACAGAACTTGTACATTCATCCATAAGTGTTGGTGCGAATTTTGTTGCATCAATCTGTTTCCTCAAGTATCAAACGTGATGATAGCATATGTGCAAGTTAAGCAGTAAACACCGGGAGCATATGTGCTTTCTGCTTTGATCTATTTATTTATTTATGTATTTTATGAACAAGAAGACAATAATTGGGTACTTAGCCCTGGAGCATTAAAAGTAAGTAATTGTATTTTTTTTTCATCCTTTGAGTAGTTAAAATGAAAATACAGATCTTCACTGGTTCGATGAACACCCCATGGTTTCTCAGGCTTGTTCTCATAGAACATAGAACTTGAGTTAAAATGAGATCCGGTTCTCTTATTTTTTGTAACTGATTTCTTTTTCAGTTGACATCTCTTATATATAGAGGAATATAACAATTTCCTAAAACAAAGTATATTGTTGTAATAATATAGTATTATTTATTGATAAAACGTTACAAGCCATGACACTTGTTGTATAACATTATTAATTACATCTATTGATGCATACTTGATTTCTTAACAGTAGTTAGATATAGTATAAAACTAACTCCAAATTTGACTAACTATTAATGTAATAGTTTCCAAATCATAAATGATATAGTATGTAAATCCCGATTTGCTTGGTTGTGAAGTCCGTTTTAGAAATGGAATAGGATAACAGATAAGAAAATGCTTTATAAGGTGTTTGGTCTGTTGTAGACATACGACTTGGCGAACCACAAGTAGGATGCAAAACCAATGGAGCTGAGACATGTGAGTAGCCAGTAGAAGTAATCTAGATGAGCATGGTTCAGGTTGTTATCGAACCAACTCGTTTCACCCGACTGGCTCGTGACCTTATCAATGACTGATATTATGAAACTGCTTAGAAAGCTGCCGACCCCGTATATGCTAAGATTCAGAGCCATACCAATGCTTCTAAGCTCACTAGGGACTTGGTCGTAGAAGAACTCTTGCAAACCCACCATTGTGAACACGTTTGAGACTCCAAAGATAACATATTGTGGAACCAACCACCATACGCTCATCAGTATTGTGACGTCATCCCTAGCGGTTTGCAGCCTTTTGGTCTCGACCAAGGCGGCTACTACCATAGCGAGAATTGAGAGGAAAATCCCTGTGCCAATCCTTTGAAGCATTGTGATTCCTGATGGTTTCTGAGTGAAAGATCTTGCGATTGGGACAAGTAGACGATCGTAGATTGGTATGAAAACGACCATTGATAGGCTTGTGAAACTTTGGAGTGTAGCTGCAGGGACTAAGAGTCCTGGTGAGATTGACCTGTCCATTGCGGCTCCTTGCTTTGTGAAGAAAGTAGTGGATTGTGCGGATACAATGGCGAAAACTAAGCAAGTCATCCATATGGGAACAAGCTTAAGTACCGCTTTTGCTTCTTCAATTTCACCCAACTCACATGAAACCGCTGCTCGGTCGAGGAATCTGCATAGTATCCAAGAGAAACTGTCAGTTTATAGACTTCTATATTGGTATATGACAAAATGCAAAAGAAAAAAACAAACAAATTTTTCTATTATAACATTAATTAATTATGTCACCCGAATTGCTTAGAAGTCTGGTGAGTAAGGAGGAGGGTCTCGCTCGGGCCAGCTATACCTAAATCTGGTTGTCTTCTGTTCTTTACTGCTTCCATGAAAACACGACTGATTCTAGCGAAAGGGTTTTTCTTTCCTCCTCTCTGAGAACTAAAACGGTAAGAGGTAGTTCCAAGGAGGACGAGAAACAGAGCAAGTAGCATGGCAACACTTGGAATACCAAATCCAAAGGACCAGCTTACGTTCTCTTGAATGTAATTAGTGACCAAACGAGTCGTCAATATGCTAAAACAGTTTCCAAACATCAACCAGTTAAAGTAAGAACCCTTGGATTTTGCCTCTTCTAGATCATTTCCATCGAATTGATCTGCTCCAAACACCTTCATACATGGGAGGTAACCGCCTTGTCCTATTCCTACAAGATACAGAGAGCAGAAGAAGAGAGTCACTTGGATCTGTGAAGCACATGAGACTCGTTGGTTTTGATCTTCACAGTGAGAAGGAATCATGGCTGAAAACGTCAGCAACCCAAGTCCCTGCTTGTTTTTGTTTCAATTTAAAAACAATTAGAAGAAGAATAATGAAACTTCTGTTAAAAAAAATAAAAAATAAACTTCTGGTAGTAGAAACATTTTGAGAGGAAAGTGTTGTATACCAAGATATAGAGACAAGAAGAGATGAGGATGGTACGAAAACGACCGAGATACGAGTCAGCGATAAAACCCCAGAGTAGCGGCAGAAACGACACCGTTCCAATCCAAACGTTAACATCGGCTGCAGCTGAAGCTGTTGACTCGCCCAATGGACCCGTCAAGTACATTATAAGATTTGACGATATCCCATAGAAAGCAAATCGCTCCGCCATTTCTGAACCTACAAATATAGTTAGAAAAAAAAAAAAAAAAAAAAAAAAACGAATGAGTATATATAAGGCTTATTATTAAATAACTTAGATTAATGAGCTTACTTACAAATGATGAGCCTAGCCGATTTCCATCCACCAGAGGAGAATCTGAAAACTGCGTTTCCTCGATAGTCAATAGAACCCTCAATAGTATTTCCGAGCTCACCTTCCACGGCAGCGCCGGTGATAGCCATTGTGTTGTTTGATTGTTTTGTTTGTTTTTTTTTTTTTTCTTTTTAAAGGAATTAGTATACTGACAAATGTTTGCCTTGGCTTTCTCATAGATGTTGTGAAGATTATTCATTATATGAGATCGGATCTTGGCACGTCATTGGTTTCGCTGGCAAGTCATATTGAATTATTGATTAACAAGATCGCAGCAATTAAGTCAAATACGTTGTTCACTCGTGCACCATGTGGGGCTTTGTTTATTATTTTCTGTTTCTCGAGAGTCGTTAGAACATGCGTCGGAAAGATTATTCGTAACAGCCAGCGTTTTGGGCCACAAAAATATTAAAAATATATGGGCTCATAGTTTTAAGTTTAACCCATTTCTTCTCTTTTTCGGCATCTTAACCCAAAGTTATTAATATTTTTCCATTAGAAGGTTTAAGAAATATATATATTTAGCTCATAACCCAAAGTTCTATTGCAGTCCGTTTGTGTGTTGATGAGAGAGCATTCAATCGTTAAGAGATTTTTCTTTTGCTTTTTTTGCAGTCTATGGCAAATGCTCTTAAGAGCAAAGAAGGAGATATATACTCTAAAATTTCCCCTCAAACTTAGCGTAGGTGGAAATACCAACGACATGGCTTTAAAAGTGTAGAAGGCACCACATGAGAGTGACTTGGTGAATATATATGCCAATTGCAAGAATATGTTTTGTAACAATGTTTTCAAAGCAGGTCTTTCTTGAACATAGTGATTGTCAATATTTATGTGTTTACGCGGTCAGATTGGCAGTTCAAAGTTTTTCTTCAATACTAATCAACATTACCTCTTGTTCTCCTTGCCACTCTTTCGTAAAGTATCAAATTATCGATTACTTATTTCTCTTGTAAAATAGTACGTATTAGTTCCATTCGTTTTGTATTATTAGATATTTTGGACTGTTATTAAAATATTATATGCGTACAAATCAATATTTTTCTATTCACTGTTATTAAAATTTTATCTTTAAGTATTATAAGTAAATTTTTAAATAAAATTACTATTATATATAAAAGGTTAAAACATCTTAATTTATCCAAAAATATATCAAGACAAAATTAATACTCTTTTCATTTTATAAAGAGTGTCGTTCTGAAATGATTTTTTAAAATATTTTTTTAAAAATATTACTTTGTATATCCATTGTGACTTTTGAAATGGAATTTTTTGCCTCAGTTTTTTTTTTTTTTTGGGTGGTGGGGGGGGGGGGGTTATGCCCAAATATTTTGAACTTTAGAAATATTCTTGTAATCAAACAATTTCGAAAACTCTTTTCTACTAAAAACCTCGTACTGGTGTCTCAAAAAAAGAGAAAATAAAAAATCCCCTTGTACACGGACAGGTGCATACTTTTTTTTTTCTTTCTTTTTTTGATGAAACAATACATGTGCATACTTACTGGCAATTATGCGTTCCCTATCTTTCTGGTAATTCTACAGTCTCCATGATCAGACATGATAGTTCCTGAACACACAATAACACACATTTTAATCGTGTCTTATTTTGCCAGCGCATCGGATTTTCTTCTCTCTTTGGTATTGGCAGAAGAAAAGTATCACGAATTTAATTCGGGTCTATTCTATCTTTTCTCGAAAATGAAAAAAAACATATACATGGGAAAATTATCTATGTCCTTAATTTTCTTGAATGCACAGACAACTTGCGTAGAAAATTTTAACAACAAAATTCGATCGTACTACTGGTAGCAGTATCCTATTTTGGATCTTTATACAGTATAAAACTCGAACTCGGATATGTGCACACTTACTGGCGATAATTCCTTCCTTATATTTCTTTTTTCTGATAAAATTGTATTCATCGATCACGCGAATTCCTCTCCTTCCCTATATTTCTGGTAACTCTAAGTCAAATTGATAAATGCTACACAATAGTACACATGACATTGTTAAAAAAGGAAAAGGAAAAAGGCACTCACTACACATAGATATTTCTTGAATACACATTTTAATCTTTCCGTCGTCCTTTTCTCAGTAATTTTACCAGAAGAAAAGTAGTTGACGTCTCTTGTTCGAATCAATTTATTTGTTTAAATTGAACATGATACACAATAAATACGTTATGTTATAGACTAGTGACATAGTGTACGTGTTTCATGTTGAAGACGAAGCAATTGATCCATAAAAAGTCGTCAACTACTTTTCTTTTGTCAAAATTATTGAGAGAAGGATGCTTTAAACGATTAAAATGTGTGTTCCGATGGCATCATAGTTCACTTCAGTCGTCTTCTTTCTTGAATTTTGGCAGAAGAAAAGTATTACAAATCTTGAAACTGAACAAAAAAAAGAAAAAAGAAAAAAAGAGAGAGCTATGATGCCATTCCAATTTAAAATTATGAAAATCGCAATTCCATGATTGAAAATAAAATTTGAGATTCTTTCTTTTGGTGGTAAAGACATGATTTTTTCCCCGATACATATTAGCTATAAGTAAAAAAAAAATTGAGATTCTACCATTCCATTGCAAATCATACTCTCGATGCGAAATTACGATTCTTTCTCCAAATAAATGTTTCATACAGTTACAATGGAAATACAAAATCATGATTCTGTATTTCTGTGCAAATCCGTGATTCAGCACAACAATTTGAACAAAACACGAATCACATTGTTGTTGTCTGGAATCAAGATTTTTGCACAAAATCACTATTTTTTATCTAACAAGATTGTTAATTAAACAAGATTGTGATTTTGTCTGTTAGAATTATCCCACATTGGTAGTGGAGAATTTCTTTGGGCAATATATATAGTATTTGACAACCTTCCACTCTTGAGCTAGCTTTTGGGTGTGAGTTAGGCCTATTACTAATATGGTATCAAAGCCAAGGTCGAACTTCGATTATGGATCACCCGTGGATGTCCAGTCCCACAAACTTCACGCTTCAGATGTCAGTCCTGAGTTAGGCCCATTACTAATATTGTCCTTTATCAAAAAAAAAAAAAAAAAATAGATTGTGATTTTGTTGCAAAATCATATTCTCACCATTCCGTTGTAAGTTTGAGATTCGACTAACGAGTAGTAATTTTTTTATTATAATTCTTAAAAAAATAAATGGATATAGACTGTAAAATTTAATTAAGCTCAAAGATTTTACTGTCAAAGACATTGATAACTTTAGTCTTAGTCCCATATTTTTTCAAATCTAGATGAAAAAAGATTTTCCAAAATAAAATCGTGAAATAACACAAAATCGTTTTTTTAAGAGAATTGATGGGAAAACGTCTTATGAACTTTTATTTTTATTTTTATTTTGATATGATGGGAAAACGTCTTTACATAGCTTCATATATACAATTAATATTTTCCACAACCTCTTCTAAATAATATTGATAGCTATGTGAGGAAGGACGTATATATAAACCAACCCTACGCACTTGGTGGAATCATTCATATAAACAGACCAAAAAAAAAAAAAAAAGATATGGCAATGGAGAAGCAAGTGATCACCGCCGGAGAGATTCCGGTGAGCCCGTTTTCACGGCTGTTCAGCTTGCAGGGTTTCGATTGCTTCAACATCGTAACCATTGGATTCAAAAATGAAGCCAATCCATCTGCACTTGTTGAAGGCTTCAAAAACACATTGATTAACCATCCACGCTTCTCTAGCATACTAGTAATTAACACACACACACACACAAGTTCATACGAGAATATATATATTATGGCAACGATATATATTCGTGTGTGCGACTTTGACACGATTTGCTTATGTAATATTTTGTAGGAGACAGGTCAAGGTGAACACAAAGCGAGATGGATTCCCACAAAAGTAAAAGTTGAAGATCATGTAGTTGTTCCGGATATAGATCCTACCATTGATAATCCTGATCAGTTTCTAGAGGATTATACATCAAATATGGTTTTTTCCCCACTAGATATGTCTAAACCATTATGGGAGATCCACATATTAAAACTGAAAACATCAGATGCAGAATCTCTTATGGTGGCGAGATTTCATCATTCTTTGGGTGATGGGATGTCACTTATGTCTCTTTTACTTGCGTGTAGTCGAAAATCAAGTGATCCGAAGGCATTACCAACTTTCTTGGCTCCAAAGAAAAGCAAAGTAACCAACGTTTCTTGGTCGTTGGTTACTCGCTTTTGGTTCATAGTAAGACTATTGTTCAACACTTTTGTCGAGGTTTTCAAGTTTTTGATCATTTTATCCTCCGCTCGCGATGCTTCGGCTCCTCTTATGGGTAAACCAAGTGATACACTTAGCCCCAATAAGTTTATTCATAGACTTATTAGTTTGGATGATGTGAAAATCGTGAAGAAGACAATGAAAATGGTATGATTTCTCTTCTTCTTTTTTTTCTGTCTTGCTTAACTAATTATTAGTTGTGCAAACATCATGAGCTTCAATATTTTTTCTTGTTCTCTCGTTTAGACTGTGAACGATGTTATTATCGGGATGGTGCAAGCTGGTCTTTCACGATATTTGAGTGAAAAATATGGTAAATCTTTCTATTTTATTTATTACTATCTTGAAATTACATTTCTTACATTTGTTTTTTTTTTTTTTTATGGCTTTTGCAAACAGATTCTGAAACAAATCCGAAGTCAAGAAAATCTCTAGAAAAGATATGTCTTCGTGGTGTTGTATTTTTTAACCTAAGATCAAATAAAAATATCGAGGTAAAAACAAACATACATACATACCAGACAATTGAAATCTCAATGCCCTAAATTATTACTTTTTTTTTTTGTCATATATAATATAGGAACTTGCTAAAATGATGGAGAAACGTTCAACGTCAAGATGGGGAAACTCAATAGGTTATGTTATGATTCCGCTATGGATGAGACCTGAAAATGATATATTTGAATACATCCGACGAGCCAAAACTATTATGGAACGGAAAAAACTCTCCCTCGAACCTCTATTTTCCTATGTATTACTCAAATTGACAGTGGAAGTCTTCGGATTCAAGGTGAAATACTAAGTTAATCTTTTCTTCTTCTTTTTTTTTCTTTTTTTTTGACGTCAGTTAATCTTATTTTGATGATTTCAGATATATATTATATATCTATTATTGACGAGAGTCTTTATTAAATTGGTTTTGTGGGGATGGAAAACAGGCACTCAAAAATCTAGCGACGAGAATTTTCGGTCGCTCAACAATCATATTGTCAAATGTTGTCGGTCCATCCGAAGAAATTAGCATTTTCGACCATCCAATATCTTATGTTGCCGCAAGTATATCTGGTATCCCACAGGTATTTTTTTTTTTGGTTTTTTCCCACAACAAATGTTTCCTTAAAAAAAAGAGAATAATATTTTTCATTTTATAAACTTGGCTCCAGAAAATTAGGACCACAAACAAATATTTCACATAATTTATCCTCTCCAGATTATGAAGCTTGAAATTTTCAATTACATTTTGTTTCTATTACATACATATATATGTGGTCATTAAATTCCAATATACACTAAGAAAATTAGAAAAAGGTTCATTGAAATATTTAGGATAGACACTAAACAACAGTCATGTAGATCAATCCTAAAACATTGAACAACTGTGATATGGGCTCTGATTGGTAAAATGCATAATCGCCTAATTGCGTTTTTTAATGCGATTATGCAAGTATTTTACCAATCACAAAAAATTGCCTAATAATAGACAATTAGGCAAAAACGCAAGATTTGCTTTTTGCCTAAAAAAATACAAGTAAAAAGTCATTATGCAAATAAGCATGCATTTAGTGGTTTATTTCATTATGCATGATATCCAATCACACAAAATTTTGATTATGCAAATTTTTATTCTACAGCCTTTTAATCTGCAAATTTTTATTATGCAAATATGCAATTACGCAGTTATGCGTTGTTACCAATCAGAGCCATGATAATTTAGGATGTTTTAGGTCATTACTCTTTTAAGTTCTTTTTCTTTTCTTTGACAAGAAAAGAACTAAACATCATAACTACTATATCATAGTTGTGACTGAGTTTTTTTTTTTTTTTTTTTTTTGTAGAGGTATTCTGTAAAAATCCATAAATTAAAAGAAACATAGCTATGACAATTATTAAGTCAGACCGTTTTGAAAAATAACATGAGAGAAAAGAGATTACATCAATGTTGATAAGAACGCTTAAAAGAGAAAGTTTTAGAGAGAATTTTCGTAGACTTTCTAAAATGGAGGGTCGTGGCTGCCTCATCCACCACGTTTAATTTTATCTCGCTTTTCTTCTAAAGTCCAATTCTCTTCCAGATTTGTACCGAAAAATCACCAATATGTTGTTAAACGAATAAACTAACAAAATAAACTAACAATACGTTGTTTGTTGGACCAGGCACTCATTGTCCACGTACAAAGTTACGTAAACAAAGCTATCATCAATCTTGGAGTTGATCTCGACGTGATTCCAGACCCTCATCACCTTTGTGATCTCATAGTCGAATCTCTTCACATGATGAAATCCACTGCCGAAGAAACAAATTCTGCCGAGTTAAACGTTTAAATTAACGAAATGTTTGGTGACATGCAAAACTCTTATCAGTTATTCCATTCCCTATAGTAGTTTTGTTATCTATGTGTACCTATTTACAATAAATGTTACTTTACTTTCTACCCAAGCATTTATCTTATCTTGTAATCTTGTGTCCAAGTGGGTGTAGTTTCACTATCAGTCGTATACTATTAATCAATATCAGCTTTCTTTATTTAAATTATCTTGTCCCTTTATTTTTATTCACCTAATAATAATTATATGTCCTTCCATCCAACAAATTTATTGTCATGTAAAATTTTTTTTTTTTTTGGTTTAAAAATTTATTTGGTTACTCATAGTATTTTTTATATAACCTGAGCCAAATCTCAAACTTGGTAATCATAGTTAAATGTTTACGATTTCACGATTCTAACGTGAAAATCACAATTATGGCTTTGCAGTTTTGGGACCCATTTGCAAAACAGAAATTTGACGTTACAATTACACAATGGTATAATATAATCGTGACAGCGAAGAACTCGCGGAACGGAGATTTTGCAACAAAATTGTGAACTCATGACTGTTGACTGACACTAGAATTTCATTATCGATAAATTTTTTTCTTTTTTCTTTTTTTTGGTTAGAATATCGGTGTAACGCCAAAACTTTAATAACTATGTCAACATTTTTCTCTTATTTATTTATTTATTTATTTATTGTCAAAGTTTCTTTACCCATATTCTCCATTCTTGTAGAAGCTACACTCCGTCCACCCGACGATAGATATACGACTTGGAAACAAACAAGAACGTAAAGAATCCAACAGCGCTAAGAACCGCAAGTAACCAATAGAAGCGATCAAGATGGGCTTTGTTCAGATTACTGTTGAACCAGCTGTCTCCAGCATCTCCTCCAGTGGCCAAGTCGATCAGATAGATGAGTAAGCTGCTCAATAAGCTTCCAACGCCCATCGCACTGAAGTAAAACGCAAGACCGATACTTCTCAGCTCACTGGGAATTTCGCTGTAGAAGAACTCTTGCATTCCCACTAAAGTGAATACATCGGCCATTCCCAACATCAAATACTGAGGGATTAACCACCATATCGACATTGGAACAGTTGCTATCGGTTGTTCTATAAGCCCGTGTTCTTTTGCAGTCTCGAGCCGCTTTAACTCGACCAAAGCTGCACCCACCATAGTGAGAGTTGCTATTACCATTCCGGTTCCAATTCGTTTGAGCGTTGTGATGCCACTAGGATCTTTGGTTATAGACCTACTGATTGGGACCAAAACACGGTCGTATATGGAGACAGAGAGGATAATTGATATACTGATAACGATCTGAAGAGAAGCAGCTGGGATCTTTACACCAGGAAAAATTGTTCTTTCCATTGTTGCGCCTTGCTTTGTGAAGAAAGTCATGTACTGTGCGTTAGTTATGGTGTAGGCCAGAGTTGTAACCCATACTGGAATAAGCCTAACAAGAGCTGTGGCATCTTCGACATCTCTAGGCTTGCATGACGTTTCTCTCTGAGCAGAACCATTGGGTACAAGCAATGCTTTGTTGAGACACCTTTCAAAAGAAAGTAGATAAAATTCATTATCATGCAACTAGACTTGGAACCATCAACTTACGATTGCTATATATGTTAAAAATATAGAAAATTTAGATGATTTTAAAGATTTCCTTTTTTTTCTATTATATGGGGTTTTTGAGACCTATATAAAGGGTCTAAAGGTCTGTCAGGTTATTTACCAAATTAATAAAAGAAAACCCTAGTGACAATATGTGTCGAAAAGCACTCGTTTTCATTTTTGTTTTTTAAGTCACAACGCATACCTCATCTTCTGTGGAGATGCTTGAGATGGCTCTGCCTCTGACTCATCTTTGGAAAACTGCGAGGAGCTCATTCTTTGGTTCTTGAATGCATAAAAGAAGACTCTACCTATCCTTTTAAACGGGTTAATTTCCTCATCTTCTCTTTGTTTACTGTACCTATATCTTCTTCTCCCTAACACGAAAAGAACAAGAGAGATCACCATGAATACACTTGGGATTCCAAACCCGAGTGCCCAGCTGACGTATTCCTGGATGTACACAACCACTATAATGGCCAAGAAGATTCCTGCAGACATAGTAAGGTACCACCAGTTGAAGAAGGTGCTTCTTTCAATTTTCTCTTGCGGGTCTTTTTCATCAAACTGGTCCGCCCCAAAAGCCTGAACACAAGGCTTGTGTCCACTTTGTCCAACGGCCACGAGATATATAGAGAAGAAGAAGAGTGCATTGAGAAAAGAAGATGGTGAAGAGGTCATTTTAGTAGTGGTATTAGGAACCAGAATCGCAGATAAAGTCAGAAATGCCAGTCCCTGACATCAAAATTCAAATTATCCTCAAGTTAGTTTCTAGTTCTAGCACACTCTTTCTTGAAGTACAAGCAAACCAAAAAATCCTAATCTTAACAAGCATTAAATGGATTTTTTTTTTTTTTTTTTGGAAACTGGAAAGCTAACCTAACTCATGTTGAAGTTGAAAATGAATATTTCACCTAATTTTGTTTTTTGTTGATGTTAAAAGACTTATATTTCACCTAACTTTAAATTCAGATCTTTGAAAGAGAAGAAACAGAACGAGACTAACCAGTATATAGATAAGTGAAGCGATGACAATTGTTCGGTAACGGCCAAGAAAAGCGTCGGCGACGAAAGCTCCAAGAACAGGAAGAAGAGTGGAGATTCCAAACCAAGCGTTGACGTTAGCGGCAGCAACCGCCGTAGATTGACCAAGTGGTCCTGTCAAGTAGCTTATCAAGTTTGAACTGATCCCATAGTTTGCGAACCTCTCCGAAACCTCCACACCTGCAATGAAAATCTCCTCGGAGATTCAAAAAGTTGTGAAACTGAGTAGCTCACGATCTCATTCACTTTGGAGATTTGTTGACTTACCGATTATGAACCAGGCGGCTCTCCATTTACCGGTATTGGATCTTCCGGCGACGAATCCACGGTGATCAACGGCTTCTATCACATTTTCTTCAACAGTAGTCGACATTTTGGAGAGAAACTACAAACAAGAGATTGGTTTGGTTCCGTAACACTTGTCCTAACCTATAATATATATGATTAATTCAATGTATTGACATATGTGCCAAAATAGTAACCGATCGGTAACACTTTTGTCTCTTTGCCCAAAAAAAGGGGTAACTGCTGTCTTCATCGTTTATCTTGTACATGTCCATGCGAATTCGACTGAGGTGTCAAGCTTATTCAAATGATGGATCCCACTATCAAACTTCGCTTTTCGAATTATTCGTTTTCGCAAATCGACTTTTCATGGAGTGACGTTATAATCTTGTTTTCTATTTTTACTTACTTCATTTAGTATTTTATAGAAATTGGAATGTAATAAGTATATATTACAATTGACGGGAAAAAAGAAGAAGTATATATTACAAAGATCCTCATTGATGCATCTACAATTTTTTTCTTTTAATAAATTGTAAAAAAATTCATATCTTTGACCATCCATAGGTTTCTACGGTGTTGGGACCAACCGTTATAATACTAAATTTAATGAGTAAATTACTCCTAGCAAATGGATTCGAACTAATGACTTGTTAAAATTTTACCAAATTTCCTACCAAATTTTTTTTTTTTTTTAATGCTACGAATGATAAAAGAAAAAGGAAACGCTACGAATAATATGATAATAGGACATCGGGACCCATATTTTATAAGTGAAATGTATTCATATATTATACACTAATATTAATGGTGACATTGTGAAGTCGAATCAGCATGTGGACAATGACATGAAAACTAAGTAATGACAGTTATTCTTTTTTCTTCTTTTACACAAATCTACTAATAGATTAATAATTTCTCTTAATTCTCTCTATAAAATTATATTTGAATTATACTTAACTTTTTATCAAAATAGTAATATATATATATACTTAATTTACTCATGATCTCACCTTATGAAAGAAAGCGCATTTTTCTAATCGTTTTCCCGCTAATTGTATATTTTTAAAGTTATATTATGAATTTTTGAGGTGAAATTTGTTCATTATATATAATATTATGAAAGGAAAATTCAGAATTTTTTTTTGTGGTATAGCTAAATATAAGTTAAAAATACGATTAATATAATCCAATGAAACAATAAAAGCAACATATAACATATGCCTGCTCTCTGATCCAATTTGATGTTTTGTTTTGTTTTGTTTTGTTTTTTTATAATTCTATTTTCTATTGTTTCAATATTTATAATAACATTTCTTAACTCGTTTGCTTGCAAATCTCATATTTGTAATAAAATTTTTTGTTAAAAAAACAATAATACAATTCCAACGTTCACTAGCGGTGACTTGATTATATATATATATTGATAAATCACGATAGTTCCGAACTTTTGGTTCGTAATCTCACACTGTATTTTAAGTTAGTTTTTAATATATTTTTATTTAAAACATACATTTCTCTATCAATGGAAGATTGAACCCAGAACACAAAAAAAAAACAACCCTCTTGTTTTACTACTAGGTTTAGTATAGTTGTTTTTGTTTTTTTAATTAAGAGAAAATGATACAAGTGATAACTGACAACACACCGATAAATTAGTAACATTCAAAATTAAATAAACCAAACCGATTGAATAATTGTTTAGTCCCATGAACGTACTATTTTATTAGTATAAATTAGTATTTTGTTATATCATAAAAAAATGTACGTAGTATTTTTACGTTTTGCCACACAATGTAGTAATTTTTATAACCTATAGGGATCCTGCAGTGCGCCAACTCTCAAACTTGTTAATAATACTTTTTATACCTGTTCATACATTTTATACGTTTATACATTACTGTTTTGTGTATGTATATATAAAATTTTGAGATTTGGGTGGTCCGAACTGTATGCAAAACTATTATTATGTAGTAGTTATATAGCAAAAGACTCTATACTTACTATGGAATCACTGTATGGTACAAATCCACGTAATATGGATTTAGTACCAAAATTGTAAAGCCGTAAAATTGCAATTCTAAAATTTTATTCTAATATCAATTTAACATCAAATTTGCAGAGGTAGAATTTGAAGTTATAATTACAAAGTCGCATAATCATTGAGTTTTTCATAAGAATCATTATTTTAAAAAAGAAGCTCTCCATTTTCCATTAAGTTACTACACTTCGTCCACCCGGCGATAGATATACGACTTGGAAATGAACAAGAACGTAACGAATCCAACGGCGCTAAGAACCGCAAGTAGCCAATAGAAGCGATCAAGATGGGCTTTGTTCAGATTACTGTTGAACCAGCTGTCTCCAACATCTCCTCCAGTGGCCAAGTTGATCATAAAGACGAGTAAGCTACTCAATAAGCTTCCCACGCCCATTGCACTGAAGTAAAACGCGAGACCGATACTTCTCAGCTCAGTGGGAATTTCGCTGTAGAAGAATTCTTGCATTCCCACTAAAGTGAATACATCAGCCATTCCCAGCAACAGATACTGAGGGATTAACCACCATATCGACATTGGAACAGTTGCTTTCGGTTGTTCTATAAGCCCGTGTTCTTTTGCAGTCTCGAGCCGCTTTAACTCAACCAAAGCTGCACCCACCATAGCGAGAGTTACTATTACCATTCCGGTTCCAATTCGTTTGAGCGTTGTGATGCCAGAAGGATTTTTGGTTATAGACCTACTGATTGGGACTAAAACACGGTCGTAGATGAAGACAGAGATGAGAATTGATATGCTCATAACGACCTGAAGAGAAGCAGCTGGGATCTTTACACCAGGAAAAATTGTTCTTTCCATTGTGACGCCTTGCTTTGTGAATAAAGTCATGAACTGTGCGTTGGTTATGGTGTAGGCCAGAGTTGTAAGCCATACTGGAATAAGCCTGACAAGAGCTGTGGCATCTTCGACATCTCTAGGTTTGCATGACGTTTCTATCTGAGCAGAACCATTGGGTACAAGCAATGCTTTGTTGAGATACCTTTCACAAGAAAGTAGATAAAATTCACAAACCATCAACTTACGATTGCTATATGTTAAAAATGTAGAAGTTATTTGTTTTTTTTTTATTATTATATTGAGTTTTTGAGATCTATATAAATATTCTAAGAAGATCGGCATTGGTGATAGATCTATTGAATCTCTCACTAATATAATAATATTTTTAATGTAGTTTATTTGCAAGAACTGTTTCATGATTCTTACATTGGTGAGAAATTTCTTAAGTCTCTAATGAATATAATATTAATTATTATACATAATTTTAGTAATATAAAATTTTTTTTTTTACTTTTTAAGTTTTGCTCTTTCTAATATTTCATGTTACTATATTAACTAAAATAATATTAATTTAATATTATTTTAATTTTAACTAATATTAATTAAAATAATATTGATATGTAATTTAAGTTCATGTATAATGGAACTTGTTTTATAGATAATTTTATTTTATAATTTATAGAAAAATTAAAAATAATAAATAGTAATATATAAATTATTTTATAATTTATAGAAAAATTAAAAATAATAAATAGTAATATATAAACTATTTAATTAAATTTTAAAAATATTGTGAAATTATTTATAACAATAAAATTTGGACCATTTATGAAATGACATTTGGATGAGCGAAGAGGTTTTCAAGAGATTCTCAAAATCTCTTAAATGAGATTTTAATATGAGAAACTTGTTGAGAAACCAACTAATGGTGCTCTAAGAGCATAATAAATATTAAACAAATACAATATTAATAAAATGCTTTGAATCTCTACAAAAAAGGTGAGAACTCCATGGATTGAAAGATTATCCATGAGGTTCTCACCTATTTGAAAAATTTATATTATTTTATTAATATTTATTATTATTTTATTATTTAGAGACTACGAATGCTGGTGCTCTAAATCTAAAGGTTTTTGTAAATTTATTCAATCAAAAAGCTCTTGTCTTCATCATTTTTTTTCCTAAGTTTTGTTATTTAATTTGTCGAAATTCACAACACATACCTCAGCTTCTCTCGAGATCCTTGAGATGGCTCTACCACCAGCTCTTCTGCGCGCAACTGCGAGAAGTTCGATCTTTGGTTCTTGAATGCCAAAAAGAAGACTCTACCTATCCTTATAAACGGGTTGAAATCTTCTGCCTGTCTTCTTTTACTGTACCTATAACTTCTTTTCCCGAACACGAAAAGAACAAGAGAGATCACCATGAACACACTTGGGATTCCAAACCCGAGTGCCCAGCTGACGTATTCCTGGATGTACACAACCACTATAATGGCCAAGAAGATTCCTGCAGACATAGTAAGGTACCACCAGTTGAAAAAGGTACTTCTTTCATTTTTCTCCTTTGGGTCTTTTTCATCAAACTGGTCTGCACCAAAAGCCTGAACACAAGGCTTGTGTCCACTTTGTCCAACAGCCACCAGATATATAGAGAAGAAGAAGAATGCATTGAGAAAAGACGAAGGTGAAGAGGTCACTTCAGTAGTGCTATTAGGAACCAGAATCGCAGATAAAGTCAGAAATGCCAGTCCCTGACATCAAAATTCAAAATCTCCTCAAGTTAATTTCTAGTTCTTGCACAATCTTTCTTGAAGACCAAGCAAACCAAAAAAATCCTAATCTCATTGAATATACCTTAACAAGCATTAAATGGAGGAAACTTGGAAGCTAATGTAACTCATATTTCAACTCATTTTAAATTCAGATCGAGACAGGACGAGACTAACCAGTATATAGATAAGTGAAGCGATGATAATTGTTCGGTACCGGCCAAGAAAAGCGTCGGCGACGAAAGCTCCAAGAACAGGAAGAAGAGTGGAGATTCCAAACCAAGCGTTAACGTTAGCGGCAGCAACCGCCGTAGATTGACCAAGTGGTCCACTCAAGTAGCTTATCAGGTTTGAACTGATCCCAAAGTTAGCGAACCTCTCCGAAACCTCCACAGCTGCAATGAAAATCTCCTCGCGGAGTTTCAAAAAGTTGTGAAACTGAGTATCATTCACGTTGAAGATTTGTTTGACTTACCGATGACGAACCAGGCGGCTCTCCATCTACCGGTATTGGATCTTCCGGCGGTGAATCCACGGTGATCAACGGCGTCGATCACGTTTTCTTCTAAAGTAGTCGACATTTTCTAGAGAAACTACAAACAAGAGATTGGTTTGGTTCCGTAACACTTGCTCTAACCTATAATATATATGAATAAGTGCATCTAAATTTGGTGAGAGACCCATTATTTTTATATTCTTAGTTTTAGTGTTAGAAATTATGCATGATTCTTTACTTTCATTGGTGAGAGACTCACTAAATTTCTCATAAATATAATATTTATTTTTAGTATAATTTAATATTTTTAATATAAGTTAACTTGAATACTTATCTTAAACTTTATCTAAATTTAACTTGAGTACTTATCTTAAAATTTATCTAAATTAAAAGATTTATAATTATTATCTTTTAAATCATATAAAAATTACATTTTTAATATATTTAATTTTATTAACTAATTATATTTGTTTATATCGTATATAATGGTAACAATAATATATCACATTCAAGTTTACATGATTTTAAGATATAATTTAAATTTATGCATACTAAAAATTGTTAGACAGATAATTTTATTTTATAACAAAATAAAAAATAATAACATATAAAATATTTAATTAACATTATTAAACTATAATGAAATTTATTTATCACAATAAAATGTAGATCATTTATGAAGTGATATGTGTTTCACATAAAATATTTTTAAAAGGTTCTTAAAATCTCCTAAATGAGAACAGATTCACACCTATTTTTGTATATATATATATATATTTTTTAGTTATTATTTTTGTTATTTTTTAAATGTAAGAGACTTGGCTATATAATATTCTAAGTCAAAGGTATTGAAGTATGTGCCAAAATAGTAACCGATAGAAAACACTTTGTCTCTTTGCCCCCAAAAAAAAGGTAACTTCTGTCTTCATCTTTCGGTTTTAGTCCAGGCTTTCATGGTATCCACATGAATCATTTACATGTTTTTAAAGTCTATATCCACGCATATTCTATACACTTTTACGAAAAGCGGTTACATATTAATTGTGAATAAGCGGTTACATTAGTTACAGACGCGTCATAGAAAATGTCCACACGAAGTATTCCTATCAAGTCATGACACACTTATCTAGCTCTTTAGTCTTTTACCTTGTCTCCATGCAAATTCGACTCACGATGTCAAGCTTATTCAAATGATGGATCCCACTATCAAACTTATATTTTCAAATTCTCCGTTTTTGGCATCGATGTCACGTTATAATCTTGTTTTCTGTTTTTATTTTTCATTTAGTATTTTATATAGATTGGAATGTAATTAAGATATTACACAAATAGGCAATAACAGAAAAAAATCTAAAGATAAGACATGGAACAAATTCGATCTGATTACAAAGATCATCGATAATGCATCTACAAATTTCATCAAATTTTCTACCAAATCTGTTTTTTTTTTGTTAAATGCTACGAGTGAAAAGAGAAGAAAAAAAAAACGCTTCGAATGATTTGACAATATGACATCGGGACTCATATTTTCTAAGTGGGATGTATTCATATCTAGTACACTAATGGTGACGTTGTATGTAAAGCCGAATCAGCATGGACAGGACAATGACATAGTAACTAAGTGGCGACAGTTATTAGATTGTAAATTTGTAATTTTACTAATAGATTACATAGGTACACAGGGCTTCAAATGGTGGTTGCGGACGGGGTGGACTAAACCATTGCGGACATGGTGGACTAAATTATTGCGGACTGAACCATCTATTCTTTTGGTGTGGAGTACCGTATGTTACGGTCTTAGTTTATTTCTTTGTAAAACTATATCGTAGTTGGTCCACAGTGGTTTTTTTATATCACGGTACTGCCAATTGTAACTTATGATTGGTGAAAAAAACGGTTTAATCCGCAGATGGTTTTGTCCGCTGCATCCATTTGAAGCCGTATAATTGTGATTTAAAGATTCTAATAGCAAATTAACATCAAATTTACAGAACTTCAATGTAATTTTTTAATTAAGAAACTACACTTCGTCCATTCGGCGATAGATATACGACCTGGAAACGAACAAGAACGTAATGAAGCCAACGGCGCTAAGAACTGCAAGTAACCAATAGAAGCGATCAAGATGGGCTTTGTTCAGATTGCTGTTGAACCAGCTGTCTCCAGCATCTCCTCCAGTGGCCAAGTCGATCAGATAGATGAGTAAGCTGCTCAATAAGCTTCCCACACCCAATGCACTTAAGTAAAGCGCGAGACCGATACTTCTCAGCTCAGTGGGAACTTGGCTGTAGAAGAACTCCTGCATTCCCACTAAAGTGAATACATCGGCTAATCCCAGCAACAGATACTGAGGGATTAACCACCATATCGACATTGGAACAGTTGCTTTTGGTTCGTCTATAAGCCCGTGTTCTTTAACAATCTCGAGCCGCTTTGACTCTACCAGAGCTGCAATTACCATAGTAAGAGCTGACAGTACCATTCCAGTTCCAATTCTTTTGAGCGTTGTGATGCCACAGGGATCTTTAGTTATTGACCTGGCGATTGGGACGAAAACACGGTCGTAGATGGGGACAAAAAGGACAATTGCTATGCCGATAAACACCTGAAGAGAAGCAGGTGGGATTTTAAGACCAGGAAAAATTGTTCTTTCCATTGTGACACCTTGCTTTGTGAAGAAAGTCATGTACTGCGCGTAAGGTATGGCATAAGCCAGAGTTGTTAGCCATACTGGGATAAGCCTGATAAGAGCTCTAGCATCTTCCACATCACTAGACCTGCACACGTTTTCTTCTTCAGCAGAATCATTGGGTACAAGCAAGGCTTTGTTGAGAAACCTATCACAAGATAATGGATTAATCCCATAATCCTGCAACAAGTCTTTCTAACCATAAGCCTACAATTGCTATATGTTAAACATACCTCAGCTTCTCTGGAGATCCTTGAGATGGCTCTGCCTCTATCTCATCTTCACACGATTGCGAGGAACTCACCAATCTTTGGTTCTTGAATGCTAAAAAGAAGACTCTACCTATTCTTGTAAACGGGTTGATTTCTTCGTCCTGTCTTTTTTTACTATACCTATAACTCCTTCTCCCTAACACGAAAAGAACAAGAGAGATCACCATGAACACACATGGTACTCCAAACCCAATAGCCCAGCTAACATCTTCCTGAATGTACACAACTACTAAAACCGCCAAGCAGATTCCAGCAGACATACTAAGGTACCACCAGTTGAAGAAAGAGCTTCTATCAATTTTCTCTTGCGGATCATTTTCATCAAACTGATCAGCTCCAAAAGCCTGAACACAAGGCTTGTGTCCACTTTGTCCAATACCCACCAGATACAAAGAGAAGAAGAAGAGTACATTGAGAAACGTAGAAGGTGATGATGAAGTCACTTTAGTATTCTCGCTAGTGATAGGAACCAGAACCGCAGTTAAAGTCAAACATGCCAATCCCTAAACATCAAATTCAAATTCATCTCATATCAATTTCAATTTCTCAACCCTACCAAATATGCACACTAGAACAAGCAAGGCAAAAAAAAACCTAACACTGAATCGATTTCTACAATTCCTTTTAACTAATTGTAAAATTTCAAATCGGAAATTGAAAGAGAAGGAGACGAACCAGAACATAGATCAGAGAAGCGATTATAATCGTCCGGTACCGACCTAGAAAAGCGTCGGCGACGAAAGCTCCGAGAACTGGAAGAAGAGAGGAAACTCCAGACCATGCGTTGACATTAGCGGCGGCGACCGCCGTAGATAAGCCGAGCGGTCCAGTCAAGTAATTAATCAAGTTCGATATGATCCCGTAGTAGGCGAACCTCTCCGCAACCTCCACACCTGTCAAATGTACTCATAGAGATTTTAGAAAGGGGGAAAATTTGTGAAACAGAGCAGCTCACGATTTGAGCTTTGTTTGATTTACCGATGATGAACCAGGCTGCTCTCCATCTACCGGTGCTGGATCTGCCGGCGGCAAGTCCGCGGTGGTCAACGGCGTCGGTTATGTAATCTTTGTGAAGAGTAATTTCTGACGTAGACGACATTTTTCTCTTCAATGAGAAAATGATTTGCTACCGAAAATTTGAATTTCTTGGGAAGTGCATGTTTATAGAAAGCTTTTTTTTTGTTTTTCTTGTCGTCATGTTTATAGAAACTATGGACCTATGGTATAGGTAATTTAATTTTTATTTATTTTCGCCTACGATAGTATTACTAATTTAAATATACAAATATTAAAACCCATGTTAATAGCGTGGATAATCTTATTATATAACTAGATTTGTACCCGCGGTATACCGCGGATCAATTATTTGAATATAAATTATATTTGTTTTATTTTTATTTTTAATAAATATTTTTATTTTGTTTGTATAATTTTAATTTGATTTTTTATAATGTTTATAAATATTTTTATTTCTGTTAATATTTGTAGTTTTTATTTATTTATTTATTTTATAATATATCTAACGTGTTTTCAACATCAAATTGTTTTATTTCTCTGTAAACAATAGCAAATTTCTGTTATTTGAATCAAACATACGCCAAATGAATGATGTTCTATACTCTCATTCAAACAATTTAGACCAAACCGTAGTGAATTAAATATTAAATTATTCTGAACTAAAAAAAGAAACAATACAATTGTAAATCATATGTAATTATCAGTCATATCTAAACCCATTTTAATATTTGGTAATTAGTTCTAATATTGAAAATAGTAATTATACTTATTATGTATTTTATGATTAGTTCTACTTGTCTTAAACCTGCTCATTTTGGGACAAAAACCCGTATTGTCTCATACTTGTCGGGAACTTTCCATTCCATTTCGGATTGATTATTTTAGAATTTTTAGTCTATTTATATTTAAAATAACTTTTACTAAATAATTTATTATTATTATAAATAAGTAGTTATATATATATATATTATTGATTAGTCAATATTATATAGTTTTAGTATTAATAGTATTCTAAACTTAATATTTTAATAGAATTAAACCAAATAAATATTTTAAATTTTAAATATTATTTTAAATTACTTCAATAAGTACCAAATTAAACCGGACATTTTTAAAAACATTTGTATTTAAAATAATTTTGATCTTTTTTATAATATGACTTTGAACTATTGCACAAAAAAATTAATCGATATGAGACTTTTAAATTATTTCAACTAATGAACTGGATAAAACTGAATAAGTTTTTTAAAAAAATTTGGACGCATGATAAATCAAGTTTCTTGCTCATTCGCATTTAAAATCATTTTTGTGTGTTTTATAATATTATTCTGAACCATCCACCAAAATTTTAATCAATGTGAGATGTTGAACACATTTTTTTTCTTTAATTGAGTAATATATGTCCATTTTTTAATTTTTGAATCATAATATATGGAGAAAAAAATTTAATTTTTTAGTAATTATATGTATGATATAATAATTTTAAATAATTTGAAAATAAGATCTAAAAATGTGATAGGAGAATTATAATTTATAGTATTAATATTGCAACATTAGATAAAGAAATAAATGATAAAGAGAAGAAAGAAAAAGATGGAAATAAAGTGTTTAATTTAATTTTGATGGAATTAATATTTCCTTTTATGGGTGTTTGGATATAGGATTAGCCATAAACATTTTAATTTTATACTTATAGAGTGTTTGGAAACACCCTATAAGATTGGGTCTTTTTTAATAGTTTAGTAGATTCACCGGCTCGGAAGACGAATTAAAAGTTTATAATTATTGGATTTGATCCGATTCTACAGCGGATCAATTAGTAGTTATTTTTTATTTTATTTTTTTAAAGGCTTTCACGTTGGTTCACCTATTGTTTTAATTAATGGACTATTGGATTAAACATTTTAATGAATTGTCGGATTGCCAGGTTCTATGGGCCATTTATATGATGAGTCCCGAGTCCGAGACTCCGTAGTTTTGATTTTAACCACACCGGATTCATTACTGTAGTTTTATGGGCTCGGATTTGAAAAGCCTTGTAGTTCGAAATTCTGTATTATTAAAGTTTTTACACTTATCATATTCATATTCTTTAAATTATCATATTTTCTACAAAAATTAATTATTCACTAGAAATCTGTAAAATTTATGCAGCGCATAATTAGAGTAATTTCTATTTATTTATATTTTAATTATATTATTTATTATAATGTTTATCTTTTAGAATTTTAGAATATTTTAGGATTTTTTTTAGGGTTTTTTTATGGTTTATTATAAATAAGTCGTTTATGTCTCTTTTTGTTAAGTTCTGAATAATGCTTTGTGTTATTCATTTTTGTCATGTACATCACGTATTTATACAACATTAACGATATGTCTGAGCTTGACTCGTGTTGTCCAATGCGTGCAAGTAATACGGAGAGATAAGTTTTTCAACAACAGGAACCGTTGTTTCAGATTCTGTATCACTAATGATTTCGTGTTTAAAGGAGATCGAGGAACAGAATTGTTAAAAAAAAAAAATTGTATAAAAAAACAGAGAGTTTATGAAGAAACAGAGCAACGATATCAAAAGAAAATTTGGATCGAACTTTATGCTAGCTCTGCTACCATGTTAAGCTCTGAATAATGCTCTGTGTTATTCATCTTTGTCATGTACATCACGTATTTATACAACATTAACGATATAGTCAATCCCCTAGAATATAGGAGTTAGAGTTTATCTAGCTAAGATACATCCTTATCTCTAATACTTTTTGTATGCAGTTGATTGATTAATAAAATTAAAGAGCTTTTAAGCTTTTTCAGAGAAGAGTATTGTCTAATACTTGTTTTCGGTAGATCTTGAGAGATCTCAACGAATTCAGGAAGACATTGATCTTAGGTATTCTCAGACTAAACAAGATCATTGCATCTATCTAGCTTCCACTACGTCAGTTGGTATCAAAGTTGCGTCTCTTTGATTTCTTAATCAGAGAACGATTCTGGTTGCCATGTTGATTGGCAGTTGCTACATTTCGAGGACGAAAGTCCTTTTGTCGAGAGAGGAGACCCATGAGATCTATAGAGAGATCTATAGCGATTCTATCTATGACATATATGAAGATGATGTTATGGTTGTTGACTTCATCTTCAAAGATGAAGTTTCTGAAGATCAGATCCGTGCAAAATCTGAGCTATTTCAGATCTATCTTGAAAGCGTGCAAAAACGGGTTCGTGCAAAATTCGTACAGAATGATACCTCTGCAAATTTCAGATCAGTTACTATTCGTGCAAAAATCGTGATCCATCATAAAGAAAATATGAAGATGGATCTTCGAAGAGCTCCTATAATGCAGTGCATAATTAGGATAATTTCCATTTATTTGTATTTTAATTATATTATTTATTATAGTGTTTATCTTTTAGAATTTTTAGAATATTCCAGAACAGTATTCTCTAATCCTTGTTTTCGGTAGATCTTGAGAGATCTCAACGAATTCAGGAAATCATTGATCTTAGATATTCTCAAACTAAATAAGATCCTTGCATCTATCTAGTTTTCGCTACGTCAAAAATCCATTATTCCCTTGAAATTTTACAAAGAATTTCAGTCCAACATGTTGGACATTTATTCTTGGAATGTCACTGTTTACATCAATTAATCCAAGATTGTAAATATTGAAATAAATGATAGGATCTTGAAGATCTCGCAGAGATCACTGCATCGATATGGATTAATTTTTTGATAATATTGAATAAGTGGAGCCAAAGAGATAATAATAGTAATAAATATAAATATTAATAATATTGGATGTGTGATTTATGGAAGGTCATGGAAGGTCATGGAAGGCTAACTATAGGTTACTAAGAGCATCTCTAATGGTAAGAACCCCTCATAGGTTCTTACCAATTTTTTAATATAAATTTTGAATAATTAAAAGATAAGAATTTCATTAAGAATTCTAAAATTTTTCCTCCTCCAATGGTAGAACCCTCATTAGGGGTTCTTAAGAATAAAAATTAATATTTGGAAAATAATTTATTTTGTTACAATTTATAAACATATATTTTAAAAAACCAAAATTATTTTGCATTACATAAAATTTTAAACATACAAAATATAGATTTTATGATATTTGCATTCCTTTATTAAATCGAGATCCTCCAAATACAATATCGCAAAATTTTCCAATCTAAAATGAATAGATCTTCAATTAGCTGATTTGATCAAATCAGAACGGGAAATAAGAAAACTAAAGACAAAATCGTAAGAACAAGAAAGCCGTGACTGAGCCGAAAGCCATAGAAGCCGTGACTCCCTCGCGTTGTTTCTTCTGAAAATTTTCTTCTCTCTTGTTCTTCCTGATCTCAACCATATTATCCTCTCGCCTTCGCCGCCCTTCCTCCGCATCGACCGCCACTTTGTACAGATTCCGTCGCACCTCCGTCTTCGCGCTTGGTCTGAGAGACATCGCGCCGCCGCTTAATTGATTCAACAATCGGAAGAGATTGGATCATCCTTCGGTTGTTGTTGCAACGCTTTCTGAGAGTTGTGCGGAAGAATCGAGAAAGAGAAAGAGGTTTGTCCCGAAACAAAATAAATTGTGAGTTTTTTTACACAGTAAACTAACCAATACCAAACTGCCACGTCATCGTAAGAACCGATTCTTAAAGACCTTAGGTAAGGATCGGTTCTTACTAAATAACCTATTTTTGATTTAATTTTTTTTCATTAATAAGTTTAGAACCTCTCTAACAACCGCCGTTGGAGATGGTCTAAGTGAAAATGGCTTGCATCACAAAGCTTGATAGTTAGTGTGTGCCAAAAGTAAATCTGAAAAAAAATCCATTTGTTATAAACATATACGAGTATCTGATAAACCTAGTGCAGTACTGGCCTTCACCAACAAACTACTGATGTTAGTGATCAAGATGCATCTCCAGACCCATCACGAGCCACAGATTTAAAAAGAAGCAAAACAACATCAAACATTACTCTTTAGTTTCAAATTAAGTGTCATTTTAGTTTTTTAAATTTATTTTATTATAAGTATCATTTTGTATTTCTAATACAGTTTTAAGGTAAAAATTTACAAAGATTTTTCATGCTTCAGAGGTTTAAACGAAATGTTTGGCGTGCAAAATGAAAATAGCCTAGCCATTTGCATGTAGTCATGTACTATCAATTTTGATTGAGCATGTAACGAACTACATTTTCTATACCTTCTCTACTTACATCTCATTATGACTTTGATCATCTTTATCTGTACGTACTAGACTGTATTGTGTGTGTGTGTGTGAAAATTTAGAAAGTTTTACCAACTTCTACAATAAATTATCCATAAATGTTCGTACGAACGTCTGTAACGTGTTATAACAATCTATATGATATATGGTCAGTCTCAAACATGACGACGCTGGAATTTATAATTGAAGGACCCGCATATTTAATTTTTTGGAAGTGGATCCCTTCAATTTTTGAAAATTGGAAAAAAAAAAAAAAAAAAAAAAATTTTTACGTTTTACCCTGGTCGTCTATCGATCGACCACAAGCAAATTGGGCAATTTTCATGTGATTTCTCCAAACAAGTCCAAATTGATCAAATTCGAACTTCTCATTCCACTTTTCTAACAAGTAGTTAAATCAAAGCATAAGATACAAATATTTTATCTCCTCCTACCTCTTTCACATATAGTCATTCAAAACAGTCACTTCCTCTAAAAATAAACAAAAAGGAACGAGAATTACTTTCGATAGTGTGTTCTCCCGTTTTGTCTTATCCCTGTCCTAATACGAAACTTTGATTTTTATATAGGCCAAAAAAAAAAAATAACAACCGGTTCAACACAAAAGCTAAGTTACAACCTAATTACAAGATATATCTACACATGAGGACATTCGACAACACAAAACATAATACCGTGAAAGAGTACGTCAGAAAACGAAACAACAACAACAACAACAACAAGAAAGAGTTAGGTTTCAGACAACAAAAGCATGGATCAACAAGCGGCGCCAAGTCTCTGGCCGAGATAAACAAAGTGCCAAGTTAGAGACATGAGCGTCAATATATTCAACCAAGAGGAGTAAGTGTTGAGCTTGCTCAGCCTCTCACTCAGCTTCTCCAGTTTCATCCTTACCTCCTGCTCACTTGTCCTTTCTCCTCCTCTTCCTTCTTCCTTCTCCGCCTTCATCCTCTCAAACATCGCCTACCCACAACAATATAACCACACATTGTTTTACTAGATAATCCAAAACCAAAGATTCATGACCAAACAAAATGATGATGAACATCACTACCACATCTACTGGTTTGATCCTAAATTTCCATGTTTAGCATCAACAGTTCATCCAAGAAAAATGGAACAGTGGTCAGGTTAGTGTAATGAACCTTGGTGGCGCGTGGCTCGACAAATGACTTGTTAGCCTCGATCATAAAGAAAGAGCCCAAGAGGTTAACCCCTTGCCACATCTCCGTAGCGTCAGTGAGGAGTTTCCGCCGTCGGCTAAGCACGTGACCAAGTAAACCCACAAGTATTCCTACAGAGGTTGCCTTGAAGTAAACAGGATACAGCTTGCTCTGCACCACCCCAAACTGTTGCCTCCCCAACACCGAGGCTAGCACGTAGCTTGATATAAACGTCACCCACACGGAAGTTCCAAAGGCAGCAGCTATCGCAGTAAGCCCCACCACGCTCGCTACCTTCGTCGGACTCAGCGCCCTCGCCGTAGCTGACCCGAACCCATGACCTGCCGTCTTGACTCTCTCCCACGCATTCTGGGACTTGTGAGCGGCAGCTTCCTTCAATCCGTGTGCCTTTTCCCACACTCTATCTTTAGCCCTTTCCTTCGATTCATGGGCCTTACGAGCCACAGTCTCCTTCACTTCATGAGCTTTGTCGCTCACCTTTTCTTTAGCATCATGGGCTTTATGGGCCACAGTCTCCTTCACTTCATGAGCTCTGTCGCTTACCTTTTCTTTAGCATCATGGGCTTTGTGGCCCATACCCTCTTTCACCTCATGAGCTTTATCTGTTACCTTCTCTTTAGCATATTGGGCTTTATCACCCACCGTTTCTTCCACGTCACGTGCCCCACGTACAACCGTCTCCTTCACATCGTGAGCCTTACGAGCGGCGGCGTCACCGGCATCGGAAGCAGTCTCTTCAACTGCATCAACGGCTCGGTCTTTACCCCGACCAACCACACTCGCGATCTTCTGCCTACACTTACCAAAAGCGTCACAAATAACTTCCCCAGCCGTCGGGTGGTGATCACGCGCCTCCTCTGTTTCTTCCTTGGTGGTCACCACCGGCTGCGAGATCCCTTGGCTGACTTCTGGAAAATACGACGCCGTTTCTTTTGCTTTCTCTTTTACATTTCTAAACAAACTAGTTCCCTTCTCGTCTTCTTCTCCTTTATCTGCCGATGGCGGCGAGATCAAGACTCTTGTATTGGTTTTCCCGTCGTGGTCGTACTCAACCACCACAACATGGTGACCGTCTTTAACGATGACATCACCCTCCGACGCCGTAGGATGTGTGGTCATGATTGGACTCGGAGACCATACCTCCGCCGCTAGTAAAGTGCTGACGACTAGACACAAGGCCAATAGATTCATCATTACGTATCTGTTGTTTGTTCCTTCTCTCACCATCAACAAATCTTAACTACCATAATAAACACTTTGGGAGTATGTGAAACCGAACCTTTTTCTTTTAGTTTATGCATGACACGTGTCTCCACGTTTTGCTTTGCGCTTCTGAATGACATGTGTCTCCACGTAGTCGTACGTGTCGCCAGTACGAGAATAGAAACTTCACGTAGTCGTACGTGTCGCCAGTACGAGAATAGAAACTTCCCGAATTCTCGACGATGGTTTTGCACAGCAACCGACACGGTCGTATCTAAGACCAGACTTTGCAGTTAAAAGAAACAATATAAGACCATGTCCAATAGAGACACCCATTAACGGTATCTAAAACAATAAGTTATTAAGTTTTATACAAAATAGATTTTTTAGACACTTTTAAGTAGTTTTATGTTTTGGATCCATCCAATGGAGACATCCAATGTAGGTGTTTAAAAAAAAAAATTTAATTGTAAAAAAAATTATGTTAATAAAATTTTAAAACATGATACATATGCTCTACAGGTCTACATCCTTAAAAACAGTTCTTCTTTTTAAAGAGAGTGAGCCAAGGCAGAGGCTGCTTCTTCTTTGAATCCAAATCCATATGCTTTACAGGTCTACATCTCTCAAAACAGATCAAACAAACATAATTAGAAGGAGATAATTCATCTTATGATGTCTAAATGAACTATAAATAAATTAATGATGTCTTTAAGGCTTGCAAGTAGAGAATCCTTTTACGCATGAAAGTTTCTACAAATGACAAATAGTTTCATTTCAAACATCAATAGCATCTTACAATGATCCAAACTTTTTAACAAATTAAAAGAACAAACAGAATATATGATCAATATACAAGCCTAACGAGCAATATATGATCAATATACAGACTTTATTATGACTGCATACAAAACCAATTCCAATTTTAGATCAAAATTTTGAAGAGCTTATGCTGAATTGAGTTGCAACTTTATTATGCCTACATACCAAAACCAATTCCAAAAACAATTCCAACTTTATTATGACTACATACAAAACCAATTCCAATTCCAAACCAATTGCAAGGAGCTTATGCTGAATTGAGTTGAAGATCAAAATTTTGAAAAATGCAAACAGTAAAAAAAATAAAGAAAACACAAACCTTGAAGATCAGAAGAAGATTGCTCAGTACGTACAAGAAATGAAACTCCTCCGCAAAAGATAAGCCTGCAAAAGATCCAAAATTAAAACCATTAGAGATCATAGATATAAAAAATATCTCGATTTTGTAACAACCATAACAATTACAATCTCAGAAAACTTCAATTTCAAAACCCCCTAAATTATGACGAAACCCTAATTTCCCCAAATTGAAAACCTTAAAATCAAGAACAACAAAAACACAAAACCCATGAAAAACAAAAGCAAAACGAAAGAAGAACATACCTAATGAGTTCAAAGACCATCGCTTGATCGATACTCGTTTGGTGTATACGGATTTAGCCTTCACGATGGAGAAAACGAGAGAGACAAAGGGAGAGAGAGTTTCAGACGAAAAAAAAGAGAGCTTGGTCGATCGATACTCGCGTGTGTGTTTTTTTTTCTTCATTTTCATCCTCCAGTAAAAATCTGCCACGTCATCGGGTTTAATGGACTCAAAAGTGTTTTAAATAAGATACGGGTCTTAATCAATTGGACCTCATTTTTAATTAACTCTAATTTTAAACTCTTAAGCCCCAGCTTAAGACACTCTAAATTTCACCATTGGAGGTGGTCTATTGGGCCTCCAATGATGTCTTAACTAATATTTTAATAATATAAACTTGAGTCATTTTGAAAGAGATAATGAAAAAGTGTCTTATATAAAATTCTAAAAATATTTGTTAAGACACTCTACACACATGTGTTATTTTGTGATTGATCAATTTTTTAAAAGTTAAAATCATAATTTATTAAGACATCCTAGACATGTATTACCATTGGAGATGTTTTAAGTAAGTAAGCTAACATTCTGGAAAGAAAAGGATTAAGCATTGTTGTGGAAGAATCTTGGGAAAATCAAATTTCGTAAAATCACAGACAAGGATATATTTTTTTCCTCAATGCATTTCGTGGGTTTAACAATTTAATCCGGATGTTAATGCGTGGTAGTACTGGTACAAAACTACTACTAGGCTACATGTTCAACGATGGGGCCATTCTTTCTGAGTCGCGTCAAAAAAAAAAAAAAAAAAAAAAAATAGTCAAAAGACAGATATTGGTTCTTGTACAACTAAATAATCAGACAGAGGAAGATTCATTGACGCAACAAAACTCTAGATGCGATGCTAACGAACAAAACAAGAATAGTGAGAGAGCTAACGAACACTCCACACACAAGTGCCTTATCAATGAAACCCCAATGTGTTACGCTGCTTCTTTGTTTGACTTCTTGCATCTCATTCTCTTCTTTCTTTAACCCGCTCATGTTTTGATCCTGTCTTGAGATATTTCCAGAAATGTTACATGTCTCTCCTGATTTCTCTTTATCTCCACAGCTCCCCGCAGAGCAATCGCAAGTCTCACAGGTAGTAGTAACATCAGACGAACAAGGCGGCTTTGTTTCATCTCGGGCTTTTGTTTCTCTTTTCGCAGAGCTAAATGTTTCAATCACCTCACCAAACACTGACCATCTTCCTACAGATGTTATCCTCGCCATTGCTGAAGTCCCAAGCATGCTTTCTGGTCCAGTGACTAAGACCTGTATATATCCCTTCGTATGTCCCACCTACAAATTCTCAATTGCCACTAAGTAAGAACTTTCAAGTAAATACCTTAGCAATCGCATAAGAAAAAAAACAAACTAGAATGGACTTACCAAATGAATTCCGTCTGTGGCTACTTCGGTTATCCATATTCTCTCTTCTCTGCCCTCCATTCCGGTGTAAGGTGCAAAAGCTTCAAAGACAGAAGTCAATTCACGACTTCGTTGCTTCACTATTTTACTTTGTACCTTCTTCATCTTTGCTGCTGGGGTCCCTTATAATCATAAAACAGCACATCCAGCAATATGTTACAACTAATGAAACACTTCCTAAATTCCATATTACAAACCCAAAAACTTTGAGCTTACCAGGTCTGGGGTAAAACTGAGATATATGAACTTGAGGAAACTTGTAATCTTTGATAAGCCCAACTGTTTGAGAAAAATCTTCATCGGTTTCACCTAAAATTAGGAAAAGTGACATACGTATCTTCAACACAGCCCAATTATATGAACAATCAACATGCTAAAGTAGTAAGACCATCTAACTATCCATCTCCAACAAATGCATGCTATTGATGTGTTTTTGCACGGAGGTGTGATGTTTTTATGTCTCAACACTTAACGAAAAGAAATATATTAATCAAAACTAAAAGAACATATACAGACTTCAAGGTTTATCAAATACTAACCAGGAAAGCCGCATATTATATCAGTAGCAATTTGCATTCCAGGCACACGCTCTGTTAAGGTGTCTACCACAGTCCTGAACTCACTTGCTGTATATTCCCTGTTCATGGCCTGCAAAAGAAAATGTTCAGGTAAGACTACAACGAGATATTGGTAGTCATAATACAACTAAGCTCACCGTCAACACAGAATCACTGCCAGATTGCACAGGGACATGAAGAAAAGTGTAGACACATGGGTGACGTAGAACAGCTGCTATTTCTTTCAAATGCTCGAGAATAAAGGGAGGATTAGTCATCCCAATCCTTAGCATTGTGCTTTGATCAGAAGGAAGCTCCTTGACAATAGCATTAAGCAGTATAGGAAGATTGACTCCTATGTCCCGACCTGCAACATTTAAGGGACATTAGCTACAAACAAAAGGAAAAATACAAAATTATGTCTTAACTACTGAAAACAAGTTCAGAAAAAAAAGGTTTGAAAAGCAACCATATGCTCCAGTGTCCTCGCTGCTCAACCAAATCTCCTTGACTCCTTCAGATATCACAGTTCTCACCCGCTCCACCTGCAATTTAGGAATCTCAATTGGCAGAAAAACAAAAAAGGGATCCAGGATACAAATCAAAACTCTTTTCTGTGAAGCTGAATCTGCTTACAAGACTATCGACTGTGTAGCTTCCTAAGTGACCACGGGCATGCTTGGTCTTGCAGTAAGTACAGGCACCCAAACAGCCAACATTAATGGGGAGAATTTCGATAAAATTGTTCCTCCGCACCTGCATTGGAGAATGACTTATTACGCACCACCAATAGAACCCAAATTTAGTCGAACAAGAAATTGTGTAAGCCATGAAAGACTAAGCACGTGTATAGGATCAAAGAACGGTACATAAAACAGGTTTTTGGCTCCTACTTATTCACTGACAAGAATAATCATACTCAACATCGAAATTGAAAGCAATCAGAAACTTGAAACTTATACACACCTTTGGGAGATCAAGCGCAGGCAAAGTCTTCCGAGTCAGAAGCCTAACTTCATGACCCTTAAGAGTTTCTTCAACAATCTCAACAACACGATCAATCTGTTGAACTCCAACTACACTGACGCCTTCTAATTCTTTAAGATCACGACTGCCCTGAGGAACACATCCAGCTATCACAAGAGGCTTCTTCCCACTTCTACCCCTTGTTATCAGAGTCGACATTGCAGACTGACTTGGGGATTTCACAGTACAGCTGCATCAAAACGCCACATAAGACACTGAGAACACAAACTATAGCTATGCCTATGTAGAGCAGAGAATTGAGCTGTAAGCTGTAAAGTTACCAAATCAGAACTATTTGCTAACATTCTTATATATGACAAGAACATTTCACACTACTCATGAATATCTATCTCTACAGCAAAATGGGTAAACATAACCAGGAGCTGAAAGCCTTACGTGTTAATGAGCCACAGATCAGCATCCTCTGGGACTTCTGTTAATGCATAGCCAAATGCAGTGAGCTGACCAGCCATATACTCACTATCACTCTGAACAATAACAACAACATGAGAAAATATCAGAGACGATTAGCTTAACGTATTAGCTTAAAGATAGCTTCATCTCTATCACTAGAGTAACAAACATGGGAAGTGTAATCAGAAATCTATCAACACCAAAACAACTAAGAGCTTCAAAATCACAATCGAAAGCTGAAGATTGATTCATTGACTTGCCTGGTTATGAGAGCATCCAAACGTCTTGATGTATATTGTCTGCGAAAATCATCGAGAGAGTCGAGAACCAAGACGAAAATGTAAGCATGGATATAGAAACCGAAGCAATGAGAAAATGAAATCGAGAGAGAGAATGACCTGAGTTCCTGGAATCTTCAAAGATGGTGGAGCAAGCGAGTCACGATTCGAAGCAGTAATTTCATCTTGTTTCGAGCTACTACGTTTGCTCTTATTCGTCTTCGGATTTATCCCGACAGCATTTAACGGTAATCGGAAACCCGGCAGTGCGCCACCGGCTCCTCCGGCCAACAAATCCTCGATATCCTCCATTCTCTCTTTTGATCTCCACGGCGGCGCGTTAACGAGGAGCTTGAGCTGACTATAGAGTGTGGGGGTTTCGTTGCAGCGGAGTTAATGGGCCTGGGTCAGTTCAAATTCAGACCCAATAAATCTGTAGCTAACTAACTAAAGCCCAGTTATTTCTCATAGTTTAACGGAACTTCTAATGGTCACTAATATTTAAAATATTGTCAAAAAAAAGAAAATCTCAAATTTATTGTTTTCAACGGAAAGTATTAACAATTATAGGGAAGGTAACTTTTTGAAATTGGTCAACAGTATATGGTATAAATGTTGTCAAAAAGAATTTTATATGGTAATTTTTATATTTTATCAGCACTAATGGTCAGAAAGAGTTTTGAAATAAAAAAAATTCCACAGATAAGGATACGACCAGCCGGGTACATGCATATATACATGTACATGAACAGTGAATCATATAAATCCGTAGAATTATAAATATATAGCTCTTCAATGTCATTTCACTAAATTTTAACTTAAGTCTCAAAGAAACATAAAATACAAATCTACAATATGTCCACCAATCCTTCGGATTCTCCACCGCGACGCACTGTGGTACAATACAAATCTTCATTTTTGTTTTTGCTGTTGATTTAGTTATTGAATTTAGTTTTCTTTTTCGTTTTTGTTATCAATCAAAAAGTTTAGTGGTTGAATGGAAAAATACAAAGACTATAATTTTCTACATTGAATTTGAATGAGACGTTCTCATTGTTTTCGCGCAAAACAATCAAATTTTATATCATCATTTAGTCTTTGTTTTGTTTTGTTTTGAATTCAGTTTGTTTTTTTGTCCTTGTGTAAAGATATATGATAATCAAAAGTTTTAACGATTAAATGAAGAGGATATAGATTTTGTTCAAAAAATTTGTGCCAAATTTAAGTGAGATCTATTAATCTATTAATTGTTTGCGCGCAGAAGCAAATCTAATATATCATTTCATTTCACAAAAATGTCATTCAAATCAAACTGGGGTGCTTTCAAGTTATCAATATTTATCCAAACTGGGGTGCTTTTGTGTGTTTAGAATATTTAATTTAAACTAAAATTAAGTTGTTTTCATCTTTCAATTTGTTTTAGCATTATACGTAAAAAAAATCATGTAGCCCTTGATTGCACAATAGTTTTCATCGTATGATTATTATTTTTAAAGAATTTCTGAAAACAAATATTAGAGACATCTGATTTATGCTAATAACATTTTTTCAATAACATATAGGTTCTTGCTCTTCCAGCTGCTTCTACGCAGTTTGGTCGTGTTTATAGTCGTGGTCGTAGTCGTGGTCCTAGCCATAACCATGGTGTTCGCTTACAACCTGAACGTAGCTGTAAACGTATTTGTAATCGTGGCCATGATGGAGGACGAGCAAGTGATAATGGTGTTCCAACTTCTTCTAGAGAAGATCTCTTTCAAGGAGAAGGTTCTTCAACTTCTAGAGACCAGGTGTGTGTTACTAGAAGAGTAAAATTTTTATATCAGTGAGTTTAAGTATATGTGATATATTCATGGCAATATTGTCTATTTATTTTTTTCATAATAACAATTCATAGGGACAGCTACCCATACAAATTCAACCACCCTCAGCTACAATCAACATTGAGGTACATTACGACCTTAAATATTTTATTTAGCATTCTCTCACGTATTTTACACAAGTTCTATATATTTTCGCAATGAAATATCAAAGTCGTATATTATTCAAAAAAAAAAAATCGTAATTTTATAAGCATGCATGAAAACGTATGGTTTATATCAACAAATCATAGTTTTTTTTTTTTTTTTTTTTTTGGTGTAGGATGAGGATAAGGACAATGCTGATGTTGGATTTATTAATTTACAGGGTGACTCTAAAAATGAAGAGACAGGTTAAAACACTAAACTATGCTATTTTCTTACAAATGGTTGAAAATAAATTATTTTTTGATTAACAATTGACAAAGGTTCAGTTTTTATCAAAGATGAATATGACGAAATTTTTGGAGATTTGGAGGATCTCAAATTTGAGCAGGAGACTCCGAATCTATCAATCTACGATTACGGTATAAAATTACATTGAGCTTTTTAATGTTTCAAATAAAAAACAAATAATCTATTATCTAATTTTTTGATATGGATCTATATTTATCTTGTAGATTTTGAAAAGGAACGGGGCATCAACATTTCGTATAAGGAACAAGATTCGAAATCTTCATCATCTTCTTAGGATATTCATCATCTTCAGAGAGCCAAATTTATTTAAGTATGAATTTGGTATATCGGTCTTTAAGATGTTTTTAATTAATAACTTAAGTAACAAACCATATTTACTGGTGTTATTTCTTATTAGTATTTTTATGCATATTGTACTCTTTCTTCGTTTGGTACAACCTTTTATCTGATAAAAAATATAGTATTTTAAAAAGACATATTACATTGAGAAAACTGTCTAATTCAATATAGCTGATCAATAACTAAATCTTAATGGCTTATTTTTTATATATTATATATATTTTTATCTGTTGTATAAAAAAAATTGTCAAATGTAAGTGTAATGCATATGTATAACTGTCACTTGTGGATATGTGTATTGCGAGAAAGATTGTCTTCTAGGAAAATCATCGATGGAACCACTTAACGTGATCGCATATATTGCATGAAATATGATATAAGTTCAAGTATCTTTATGTAACAACTGATATGGTATGTTTCCGTTGCGCGCACACACACACAAAAGAGAGGATATGTTATGTATTTGGCTACACGGAACCCTAAAACTGAAGCTTACGTGTTAATGAGCCACAAATCAGCATCCTCTGGGACTTGTGTTAATCCATAGCCAAATGCAGTAAATTGACCAGCCATATACTCACTATCACTGTGAACAAACACAAGAAAATACAAGATACGATTAGCTTAACTAAAAGATATCTTGATCTCAATCACTGGAGTATAATAACACACATGGAAAGTGTAATCAGAAATCTAGCTATCAACACCAAAGTACTAAGAGCTCCAAAATTACATTCGAACACTGAAGATTCATTAGTCGACTTGCCTGGTTATGAGAGCATCCAAACGTCTTGATGTATACTGTCTGCGAAAATCATCGAGAGAACCAAGAAGCGCACGCAAAAACGTAGACAGATATGGAAACCGAAGCCACAAATAGTATTTTCAGCTAAACTAAGTTCTCTTGTGCCAATAAGTGAAGCCACAAATAGTATTTCAGCTTCTGCCAATAATAGCTTCGAGTTCAGCAACAGCTCAAGATTTTGTCCCTTTCCATACAAAGGCTACTCATGAGGTAAAAAATGATTTGCAAGAATGTTTCAGTTACTGCACCCATAGATACACATGGTTCTGATCTTATCTACAATTTGGCTATATTGACTGAGACTGTCTCCACTGCTCCAGTACTACGCTCATCCTCAATTGAGGATGTCTCCGCTTCAGAAAAAAAAATGAGATTATATATTCTCCCAACTACAACCATTACAGAGTCTGAAACCAAATAGACAAAAACTGAATCACCAGTTGATGCTATTAGGATACAATAATGACATTGTCTATTTATGTAAAGGACTCTAACGTCAAACACTCTGACCTAGAGTTTCCCTCATTGTATAAATATGTATATCATTCATATCAATAGAATCATCCAATTCCACAAGTGTATAGATGCCACTATCTCTTCAGGGGAATTATATAGCAATGACGACTGATGTTGATGAGGTTGATCTAAGTGTATGTAGGACTTTGGACAATGAAGATATGTTTGAGAATGAGTGTAACTCTTAGGGATCAGGATTGGACTCAATGGAGAATCTACAAGATGAACTAGCAACCGCATCTAACATGAGATCCCTACGAGAACAGCCTGTCAAACCTACACAAAAGATGCAAGAGATGGAATGGAAAACATGGCCGCAAGACGCCGTTGTGGAAATGTTGGTTTTAATCCTCATCATTTTTTATTTTTTATTTTGAAAAAGGTATTCTATTGAAAAGCAGCTGAAGTGTTACACGATGATGAAATTACAAATAAAAAAAGACCATAAAATGACAAGTGAACAAATGAGCATAATTGTGTGAAGACACAAAGGATACTGCAAGGATATATATAGAGGAGACGAGTCAATAGCAAGCTAGCCACAAGAGCACTGGAAAAGTGAGAAGCCCCACGCAACCAGCAGACTCAAAACACTCATCTACCCAAACCCTCCACGCAAGACACAACCAGCATCAAAAATGTTCCCCAGCAATCAAACAAAGGACTAGGATAGTAGAATGAAGCAATCTGAGAGTAGAGAACCTTATCAAACCTAGGACAAGGGAGTGCAGGAACGAAGAGAAGAATGGAGACACAACACTAGTTGGAGAACAGAGAGGAGAAAGGAGGCTCTTCACCAAACGCGCTGAACTCTCAACCTCTCCCCACTGCAACCCACAAATTGAGAAAGAGGCTACCAGTTCAGACTTGAACTAGCCATAGTAGGGAGGAGTTAACGTAACCACCGAGCTGAGCTCATTTAATCCTCATATTTGCTCTTTTTATAGTTTCATGTGTTTGAAACTTCTCTATCATCTTCTCATATGTTTTTAACCAAATGTATGTTTAATCTTCTATGTTTTAACTCTCTAAAAAGTGTATGACTTTGAGTCATAGTTGTAACTTTATGTCATTTAAATAGCAAACTTTTTTTTTTTTTTTTAAATCGAGAGAGAGTGACCTGAGTTCTTGGAATCTTCAAAGATATATGGTGAAGCAAGCGAGTCATGATTGGAAGTAGTAATTTCATCTTGTTTCGAGCTATTACGTTTGCTCTTATTCGTCTTCGGATTTATCCCGACCGCTTTTAACGGTAATTCTAATATGAGACTAATATGTTCGCCGGTCAACAAAAGTTTTAATGGTCACTAATATTTAAAATAATGTTAAAAAGCAATTATTTCAAATTTAAAATATTGAACGAGTAGAATTAAAAAAATATAGATAAATAATTTATGGTGATAAATTAGAAATTAATTTTATTAGGTGATTTTTTTGAAATTGGTCAACAGTGTATATGGTATAAATGTTTAGAAAAGAAATAAAGAAAAAAAGAAAGTCATTTTATATGGTAGTTTTATATTTTATTAACACAAATGGTCAAATTAAAAATTGGAAGTAAAACTTTTCCACTAATAAGGATTAACAGGCTGGAGGTGATTGAGATTTACATGATATGGACAACATATGTATAGAGCTTTTTGTTTTATTTAAAATTTAATTATTTTTAAAAGTATTAGATAAAACTCCTCATCTCCAATAAGTTCTCATTGAAACATGAAATTTGAATATTAGGTGTTCTCATTGTTTTCGCGCCAAACAATCTTTATCAAAATGTCTTTCTTTCATTTTTGTCTTATCATATAACCCCAAACGGCGTTACGACCATTTCTTTAACTCCTCTCTTCTATCTCCTTGTCTCCTCACTTCCTTTGCTAATTCTGAAGTGAAAGTGTCGATTCCAAAATTACTGTTGATTGGTCAAGTCCAGTTTCCTCTGGTGAAAGACATGATTTGGTTTAAACCAACTTCAAGAACCTGGTTCAGTTATGTTTTTTTCTCTATTGAGTCTCTTAAGGCTTAATATGTACGTGTGGGCTAATTGTTTGGGTTCTTTCAAGAACCACTTAGTTTTATGGGCTTGCGTGAAACTTTCCTTTAGTGACTTCGTAAATTTTCGTGACAAAGAGTGTTTTCATAGCTTCTTTGATCTTAATATTATGTTTGATCTAATTTCATTAGAATTGATGATTATCTTATTCCTTTGTCCAAAAATGACAAGCTCAACATCATCAAACGTATTTGTATTGGACTTCTAAAATGATTAATCGATTTTTTACAGTATAAATTGCAGTATTTGGACTTCACATTTTATGATCAATGAAATGTGTTGTTGGAAAACAAAAATAACGAATACAGACAACAACAACAAAAAAAAAAGATTAAAAATGACTTTTAGACATTTAAAGATGAAAAGACCACAAAATCATTAAAATACAAAAATAACCACCGACATTGACATTGGAGAATGTGAATTGGATATCCATATCTTCGGGTAAAAGATTACAAATTCCCACAGAAAAGGAAAGAGAACAAAAAAAGAAAGATTCGTAATAATTAAAAAAAAAAACCCTCAATGGTTGGTTGGTGAAGAAGGATGATACGAAATATCCGGTTGAGAGCTCCGACGAATCACACCGGTTCAATCATCAAAACAGACAGGCGACGGTTAATACGGTTTCCGATGAGATGTTCACCACCAGATCTTAGCCATTACACGATTCTTGGCTTGACCCCTCTTGCCTCCCAAGCCGAAGTCAAGCGGGCCTTCAAACGTCTCGCTCTTAAGGTTAATATAATGTCCCAATGTTTTTTGTCGTCTTTTCTTTTCTTTTCTTTTTGGAAGAAAGTTTAAAACGTTACGATATTTGCCGAATCAAAATCAAGAAGAAGAACAGTCAAAAAAAGGAGTTTAACTAATAGACAAAAATGAGTAATTTACAGTACCATCCAGATGTGCACAAGGGACAGGAGAAGAATTTTAAAGAGATCAAATCCGCTTACGAGGTCTTTTTTTGTTTTCTTCATTTTTGTGGATATATTATTTTTGTTGCTTCTGTGATTGTAGTTCTTTCTTTATTAGTACTTCTTGATATGTTTTCATATATTTAATATATCTTGTCTCATATTATTCATTACATTTCAGTGTTTGATGCAAAAGTTTGAGAAAGAAGAAGAAGAAGAAGAAGAAGAAGAGATAACAGAAATGGGTGAAATAGAAGAATGGGAAGAGTGGATGGGATTCGAAGGAGGGATTCCATCAGGAGTTCACATTTCTTACTAGAAAAAAAAATCATTTGTTACAATGAATAGAAGTAGAATCAGAAAGATGGAGAGTACAATTTTTGGGAGCAAGACAACAATTGCATCTCGGAGGAAGCTTTTCATCGCCGGAGGAAGTACATGTCATGTACTCTACTTGTAAGCAATATAGAGGACACGCCCTCGCTTTCTTTGTTGTAACAACTCCAGGGATTACTCCTCCTAGACACATCGCTCCTAATGGATTTTTCCCAAAACATTTTATATAGTATCAACTTCTGATTGTTTAATTTAGCAATTTGTATGTTCTTGAAAAAAGTAAAAAAGCCTACCTGCGATTATGAGAGACATCACCCAAATCTTGTATATAGCCATGCTTTCTTGTGTTGAGTTCCCTAATTTTGTTTCTCCTGGTTTTATATTGAATGCTACTAAATCATCAACTGAATTATTATCTACGACCATTGACTTTTGACAAGGTTGAACAGTCAAAGTCTTGTTTACTTTGACCAAACTACTAAAGGTTCATTATACTTTGGATATGAGACGAAAAGTTAGACTAGAAGATTGGACTTATCTTCAACAAAATCTTCACTGATAGAAAAAAACAAAAAAAGCTTAACTTCACATGTTGAATCCAGAGGCATTAGTAAAATTTTATTAAAGCCGTGAGAGAACAATAAAAGTGGAACCGAAATTGGCTTTTCAACTACCACAATTTTACATATAGCTTATAATTCACTAATTAGTAATTACTCTCGTCTTTCAATATTTTCTTCTACCGACACACAAACAAAAAAAAACCTTTACACATGCCCAGCCTAGTACTTACTACTACTCGTATCTCAAGACCAAAATTATATAATAAAGGCGTGTAATCTATACTAGCAAGTCTCGTGTTCTTCTGAATCAAACTGAGGAGGCGTGACCCTCTTCCGTATCAGCATTTCTGCTGTTACTTGCTTTCTCTTTACTCCACCTCTTGGTCTTGACATGAAAACTTCATCAGTTTCAACAAAATCACCCTGAAAACCACATTTTATGTGAGATTCTATAGTCTTTGGAATTGGAACAAAAATAAGTTGGAATGTAGGTAGAGGTCGGGTATGAACATACGCAGGAATAAGTGTGGCACGCAGAATTCTCGTGGTTGTTTCTGACATGTTTGTAAGCAAATCTCATGCCACAATCTGGAAACCCGCATACAAAGGGACGGATATCCTCATGCACTGCTTTAACATGTTTCTGAAGATTAGAAGCCTGTGATATCATTGTTATGTTATTAGAGATGTTGAATAAGTGGGAAACAGGATAATAATTTAGACTAAAGAAGTTTCTTTTACCTTTGAGAATGTCGAAGAGCAGCCTTCAACTTCACATTTGAATTCTCCTGGTGAGGAATCTTCATCATGAGTCTTTAGGTGTCTCTTGATGTTCTTTTTCAAATGCTTAGAACCACAAATCTCACAGTTGATGTGCTGATGGCAGGATCTTATGTGTGCCTTGAGACATTCCTCGTTTGTAAAGTACTTCATACACCCTGGTTCAGAACAAAATGCCTCCACAGAGTCCAATTTCACTGCATATGTAAATTCAAAACCATTAGAGATTAAATATTTGAAACGCTTCAAGATTCAACAGTCTTTGGTTTTTTAACAAAAGTGTAAGAGAGAAAAAGTGAAACAAGCTCAGAACTAACCATGAGAATCCTGATGGTTTTGCAGCTGTGAAGCATACTTAAAGGCTTTTCCACAATCAATCTCTTTGCAGACATGAGGCTTTTGACCAGTTGAACATTCAGATGGTTGAGAATCACCATTACCAGTACTGTCTTTACTGCTATCACCGTCAACAGTACTGTCCTTACCACTATCGCCATTACTATGAAGTTTCTTAACATGCCTCCTGAGATTTGCCTGTACTGAAAATTCACTCTTGCAATTTTCAACTGGACACTTGAAGAGCTTTGGACCAGTTGAACATTCTGAAGGTTGAGAATCACCAATACCAGTATTGTCTTTACCACTATCACCATCACCAGTACTGTCCTCGTGACTATCGCCATTACCATGAAATTTCTTAACATGCCTACTGAAATTGCCCTGAACTGAGAATTCACTCTTGCAATTCTCCACTGGACACTTAAAGAGCTTCCCTTTATGGGTAAGAAGATGCCTATTGAGATGATCCTTTCTCCTATAGCTGACAGCACAATCATCCACATAACACTCAAAAGGTCTCTGCACTCCCCAAAAGTGAAAAAAACATCAGAAACATTTCAAATGGAAGACACAAAATCCATAAGATTTCGAAACAAAACAAGCTATTGATTGAACATCAGACCTCAAACTTTTTTTGCGTGATCGAGGCTTACTTGCTGGAGCTTCTCAGGAGGTCTCCCAACCTGATACTAGTCCATAACATGTAGCCTCGCATTTTGGAGTTCTCTCTTTTGGGATCCAATGCCTCACGCAATTATATAAGCAAAACCTTTTGAATTGAACAAAAGGCCATTTCTTTCCTGCAAATGCATATTTTTTTAGCTTCACAATAAGAACAAAAACTCAGAACTAAACTAAACCCTATGCATCTCCATCTGTAGTAAATTTGCAAAGTAGCTGCAACAAACCGATATAGAACATTTCGACCTCTCATGAAGTGAATTGAAGAGGAAGAAGCATAAATCTACCTCGAGTGAATGGCTCTGCATATGCTGCTTCAAGTGAGCGGGTTTCTTAAACTCAGCACCACATTTTAGGCAAGTGTGTTTACTTAAACACTCTTCCTCAACCTCACAAGCTTCATCATCTTTTTCCTCTTCAACTTCCATCTAAAAAAAACAAAACACCGAAAATTCCCAGAGAAAAAACGAATCAGACAACTCGCAATTCTTAAACACCAACCACGATGCAAAATACGAGAATTCTCAGAATCGAATTGAAGACAGATCTCAAACCTTATGATGAGATTCGATATGTGAAGTGATGAGATACTTTTTCGATCTGCTGATTCCACAATACTGACAGAGATAATTTCTTATATCCTTCTTCGCAGATGCCTTCACATCGATGTTAGCTTCTTCCGCCATCTCTTTCTGATTATCTACACAAGAACTAGGGTTTTTCTCCATCAAGACGCCGCACTGTAGAAACTGAAGTATTGAGCAACAAAAGACAATTTATACTTACCTTCTTTTTTTTTTCCCGGAATGAGAAATTTAACCTAGAATATATTTGGGCTTTCCATTTTATAATACCGTAATGGCCTTTCAAGCCCATCTAACTTTTTAAATTTTAATACAACAAAAAAAAACACTATATTTTCTAATGTCGGAATCTTTTTTTCAAACGATATATGGTTATGCTCCTCATGTTAGCCTCTCACTACGTCGAAAATATCTCATTCGACAGAAATAAGGAAAAAAAAAAAAAAAAAAAAAAAAAAGGGAACAAAATTTGAAATTTCACGTCACAATCGGTCAATTTAATGATATGGGCCTACATCTGTAACATTTGTTTTAATTATTACAGTTGATAAGCGCAATTAGGTCTCGCTTTAACAAAGGCTAGGCCCAAATAAAAGACCAGTCTTACAAAAAAAAAACAAGGGGTATTTTATTTTATTTTATTTTATAAGAAAAGTAATAATTTACACATTTTGTTATCAGCACGTGTCACGTGTGCTACACAATTCGGAACAAAATGACAAATAACACCTCACTGAGGACACATCACCATTTTTAACGTATTTTTCACCCATCAAATATAACGATTATAAATTTTAAAAAACGTATTAGCCCCATAATCATATCTACTAATTAAATTAATTAGAACCACACTAGAAAATGAATTTAATCAATAAAATTAAAACCCTAAACGCAACTTTCTCTCTTCTTCTTCCTCTGTCTGTGCGCCAAACCAAAACCCACACAAAAGCCCTCTTTTTTTTTCTCGTTATCGTCTCGTTTTCCCACAAACCCTTCTCTCTCAGAAACTAGGGTTTCTCAATAGTAGTGACGGTACACTGATGTGAAATGCTCAGTTAAGAAATTATGCAGAAGATTCTGTGCAAGAGTACCACTAGTTCAACCCCTGTTCTCTCTACTCCGGTGAACTCTCTCGCCGCCGGCTTTATCTCTTTAGGGTTTAAGAGCTCCGTCAAAAATCTCACTCCTTTTTCCACTCCCAAACCTTTCTCTACTTCCTCTATGCCGACGAGAACAGCCTCTATTTCACCAGCCGGTGCTGCTTTCTCTACTTATCTACAGAAGAACCGTCTTCATACAACGACGGCTTCGTTACGGTTCTCTACAGCTGGCTACAGGCCTTGCCGGTGCTCAATCGACTGTAGAATCCGTAGTACGAGTCGAGCTTGGGTCGGTCGAACCGGGACTTGGCGTGCGTTGTTCTGTTCTGACTCTAATGGTGGTTTAAGCACTGTTAAGGCTACTGGAGCTATAGCTGAAGGAGTTGAGAGCTCTGACGGAGAAGATGACGAAGGAGAGAAAGATTCTACGGATAAGGATGAGAAGCCAGTGAAGATGAGCCGGAGAAATCGGAGCAGTTCTAACGGAAATGGTGAATTTGTTGGTAATCCAGATTTGCTGAAGATTCCTGGAGTTGGTTTAAGGAATCAGAGAAAGCTTGTTGATAATGGAATTGGAGATGTCGCTGAGCTCAAGAAGCTTTACAAAGATAAGGTATTTTTTAAGAAATTGGAGAATTTTTTAACTGTAGATTTTGAGATAATTGAAAAAGTTTCATTCTTTTTTTGTGTGTGGTTTGATTTGGAATCTCAGTTTTGGAAGGCAAGTCAGAAGATGGTTGATTATCTTCGTAGCTCTGTTGGGATTATACATAGAAACCATGCTGAGAGTATAACAACGTTTATTAAAGAGAGTGTGGATGATGAGCTTAAGGATTCTGGTTCTGACCCTAAGTTAAATGCAAAGAAACGTTTGACGTTTTGTGTTGAAGGGAACATTAGTGTTGGCAAATCAACTTTTCTTCAGAGAATAGCTAATGAGACGGTTGAGTTACGAGACCTTGTTGAGATTGTTCCAGAGCCAGTTGATAAGTGGCAAGATGTTGGACCTGATCATTTCAATATATTGGATGCTTTCTACTCTGAGCCTCAGAGGTATGCTTATACTTTCCAGAACTATGTGTTCGTCACTCGGCTGATGCAGGAGAAAGAGTCTGCTTCTGGGATTAAACCTCTTAGGTTGATGGAAAGGAGTGTCTTCAGTGACAGAATGGTAATTTTGGAAGCAAATTTTCTATACAAATGATAGGTTTGAAATGTTTGATTGAAAATTTTATCTGCTGTGGAACTTTGCATTCAGGTGTTTGTCCGAGCGGTTCATGAAGCGAAATGGATGAATGAGATGGAGATTAGCATCTACGACTCTTGGTTTGATCCGGTTGTCTCTTGTTTACCTGGACTTGTTCCTGATGGGTTTATATACTTGAGGGCGAGTCCAGACACTTGCCACAAACGGATGATGCTCAGGAAACGAGCAGAAGAAGGTGGAGTCTCGCTGAAATACCTCCAGGATCTGCACGAGAAGCACGAGAGCTGGCTACTTCCGTTTGAGAGCGGAAACCATGGGGTACTGTCTGTTAGTAAACCGTCTTTACACATGGACAACTCTCTGCATCCTGATATAAAAGACCGTGTCTTTTACTTGGAAGGAAACCATATGCATTCGAGTATCCAGAAGGTAACTGTCTCATTCTTGCATTCTTTATGCTAAAAATCTGGATTTTGCTTAGTCTAGTTCATTGGTTTGAACAGGTCCCTGCTCTGGTTTTGGACTGTGAACCCAATATCGACTTCAGCCGAGATGACGAAGCAAAGAAACAGTAAGTTCTCACACTACTTTAATGTCACCATAACTTATTTGAAATCCCAAATCTAACAGATGTTTTCTTGATTTGGTGTTGTTGAAAGGTACGCACGCCAGGTTGCTGAGTTCTTTGAGTTTGTGAAGAAGAAGCAAGAAACATCCACAGAGAACAGCAACACTCAGTCACCTTTGCTGATGCCGCATAACAATGGAGGTCTCTGGATGGGTCCAGAAGGCAATCATGTCCCGGGATTAGAACTCCCGCCTCTAGAGATCAGAAAGGCGATGTCGCTCTTGACCAGACCATCCGTGTGACTGTGAAGTCCATCCACTGACTCTGTTTTTTTGTTAGCTCTAAGGAGCATTGTCAGGTTTATCTAATGTCAATAGTTATGATCGGCTTTTTTATTCCGTTTGTTTAGGAAAAATCTCTATCTACCACTGCTTTTGTCTCAATTAGATGGTAGAAACGAAACATGGTCGTATCGTTTAATTAACCCTTTTGTAGAGAAGTGTTCCGGATGATTTGTTAGCTATTTCGTTTCTTGTGAAATCTTGATGATCTTAAAATTTAGTTTTCAATTACTGTCACAAGTCTTTGTATTGTTATTGCAATTTGCAAGGCTAAGCAAATGTATATACATAATCAAGAAAAGCGTTTGGTCATAAGAACGCGGCGTTTTCTACCAATCCAAGTAGATGTCCACAGTGGGTCAGAAGCGACCAAGTTGTAACCGGCGTTTGTGTAGAGATTTCTAGCGGCTGCGTCGTCTTCATAAGCTCTTAGTGCAAGAACCTTGAAACCCCATAAGTAACATAAAACATCACATGCCTTTAACAATGTACTTGCCATCTTCTTTCTCCTTTGAGCTCTGGAGACAGCTAAGCCTGAGACGTAAAGATACTCTTCTACGCCGGGAAAATGTTGGAGTACTGAGCTTTCCGTTTGAGCTGTGACGTCAACTACTCCGACGACAGTTGAAGTTTCAGCTTCACTCATTTGCTCCGCGACGAGACATGCATATCTGCCGCATTTTTAACTTACCTAATCAAATGACATTTAAATAGTTCTCTCATTGAAAATGAGGTTTTGATTTTTTTTGTTTTACCTTTCAGGTGGTGAATTTTTTAGTTTGTAGAGAAGCGCTGACAAAACTTCTGCCTGCAATGTGTATTCATTTCATATTTAGATTAGGATGGTCCAAAATTTAATATTAAAAACATGCGACTTATTAAACGTTAGGAAGAAAACAAAAAGAAACAGCTGAGACTTGAGAGAATATAACATTCTTTAATATAATCGCGAGTTGATCGAACACAAATCTATATTTACAATAACTTTACTCAATCTATCTTCTGAAACTTTTTCCAATATATATTAGCGAAATCTTCACATACATCAAAAAAAATAATCCTATATTATGATATTTTTCAAAAGATTTGAGAATTATATTTGGATAAAACAAGTAAATAAATTGAGTAAACGGTAAACTAACCTGGAAAAACAGAAAGAAAAAATCATTAAAAAGAGCGAGAGGGATGTGGAAAGCCTCGGCTTGAACCAGAGACACTCTCCTGATCTCGTCCTCATCGTCTCTCTTCAATCTCCTCACGCCCCATCCATGCTGACTCACCAGATACTTCAACTCTATCTCCGCCGCATTATTCTGAGTCAAACTCGTTAACGACTCGGTCGATGCGCACCTTACGATCACCGGAAAGCGGCTCCAAGTAAGCTTCCGTTGATCTATTCCCTGGCAGGACCTTCCCGAATATGGAAACTCTGGCCTAGCGGCGGAGTAGAGGCTCTGTGGCAAGTGAGCCATGTTATTTTTCTAGCATTTTTCAAAAAAAGAACTTTGATATTTTCATTTTCATACGTTTTTATATGATATGAATCTCAAAATGTAGAGATAAGATTCCCTTCTTACCTCCATCTTCTGTTTTCTGTGTGGTTGTGAATCATTTCTTAGCTGAGGACCATCCACACAGATTTTGTTTCACATTCACAAAATAAGAAAAGATAGTATAATTCAGCCACGTGGAGATATTCCGGCCTTACACGTGGAAATTTGAAGCATGAACTTGTCAAGTACTCCCTCCTATCAGAAATAATTATCGTGTTTTTACATAGATTAAAAAACGTTGTAATTTGTCATTACTGCCCTTACTAATCAGATATATTTACATTTTTAATTTTGTTTTATATTTACATATTTAATTCTGTAGAGGTTATAATTGGTATTTTTGTGTAAAAGTGGCATTAATAAATGTAAACGACACTTATTTCGGAAAAAAAAAAACTCTAAAACGATAATTATTTTAGATCAGAGGGAGTAATATTATTTAGCATGATACTAGTATATTTCGTGTTCATCCTAGAAAATGACATGAATTTTTTTGTTTTGACATCTTATAATTTCTAAGAATATTATATATCTTAACGTTTTAGTCAGCTTATGTATTTTTCCTTTTAAGTTTTATTTTTATTTTTGGCAGCGTTCAGTTTTTTCTTTTTTAAATGTGATAAAAATTAACAAGTATAAACCTAATACAGGCCGGAAAGGGTGATAAATCTAATACATGTAAACTAAAGGCCTTGTGTGAAAGTAACTGGGCCGGGCCCAAAAAAATGTCGCTTGCACGTGTGATATCATCCCCATATTCTCAGTCTGCCCCGAACAAATTCGCCGTAAAATTTCCAGGAGAAGTCGTTCATCATTTGCAATTTCTCGATTATTTCTGATCATGGCGTTGAGCACCAGCCTCAGATCTGTCTCAAAGATCATAGCTTCTTCTGAATCATCAGTCTCCAGATCTGGTCAGTACCCAACAGAAATCTGATGGATTGGTTGGTTTGCATTTCTTTGTTTTTCCCCCTTTCATAGTCTAGGGCTTCGTTTGGTTGACCAGAAATCGAATACTTCGTTCCCTGGTTTACGTATTGATTTGGCTAGCTTCTATTCATTGTAAGGATTCGGATTTTGATGTTTCTGATGCGATTCTTCGTCGATTGCTATATATTTATCTTATCAAGCAACGAATTTTTGATTTCGGATTTAGATTGAAACATCTCTGCGAAATTAGAAATCCCTATTTGGGTGTTTGCCTTGTTTCACATACATATGCTAGATGAGCCTATTAAAGTACACACTTTTTGCTTCTGAAATGCTCTAAACTATTGAATTTTCGTGTTCATGCTTTGAGAGCTTAATATGTATCTTAGTAACAAAGCTCTAGTATTTCGATCAGCTTGTTTTGATGTATTTCTTATAATCAAATGAGCTATAAGATGATTCATCAGTGTTCGAGTTTGGCCGGTCATGCGCATTGTTTTTTTATCCCTTGGGATTACATTCCAAAGCTTGCTTAAAATTTATATTTGTCATCATCTCAACAGTGAGCAGAAGCTTCCACTCGACTGGAGCTAAGAAGATGAGCGGAGGACATGGCCACGATGAGCCATACTACCTCCACGCTAAGCACATGTACAATTTGGACCGCATGAAGTACCAAGGTCTCAAGATGTCTCTCGGGGTCTTCACCGCCTTCAGCATCGGTGTTGGGGTTCCTATCTTTGCAGTCGTCTTCCAGCAGAGGAAGACCGCATCTGGTTGAGTCCTTCAGGGCGCTCTCGTTCCATGCTTGAATAATTTGTATGCATTCTCAAACTCTTCTTTTGCAAGAGTTTGTTTTTCCCTTTGGATCTTTAGCTACAAGTCTTATCGTTATGGTAAAGTGTTTTTTTTTCCCCTAATTCTTCTTCCTTTACTGGCTGTTTGATGCTGCAATAATGAATATTTTTATACTTGGATTGGAATTGGATCGTGTTGTTTGAATATGTTTTCACTTCGACCAAACCGTATGTGATCCCATATGAATCTTAGAAATATCTCTCTGAAGCCAAGAAAGATCAACATATTCACATATCTATTAACGAAAACCACAATCACAAGAAAAGATGAAATCCAGAAACCACACACACAAAAAAAACCCCACAAATGATGTGACAAATCTGTTCAAAAGCTTAAAACCACATTCCTGTTTCATCATATTTGTCATTCAGGCATGGCAGCATTCAACCGCCAAAACATGTTTTACAATTGGATTTGCTAAATCGCCAGCGGTATCTTCCTAACCGCAGATCGCTATGATTCTTCAAACGCGACTGTGTAATGACTAATGAGATGGTTGTTATCACTTTTTGTCATCACCACCATTTTCACTATCTTGAGTTTGGTTTGGCTCTTGATGTTGTTGATGATGTTGATGCTGATGTTGGTCTAGCGTCATGGCCAAACCATCGCCTCTACTACCACCACCACCACCACGCATTGCAGCCGCTATGTTGCTCTCAGCCACTCCTAATCCTAGCTGTTGCCCTCCCAACATCATTGACCCCATTGGTGCAGTTACAACTCGTCCTGACCCAACCGGATAATTCCCTGGATTAAACGCCCACATTTGATGACCCGGCTGCTGCTGCATCTGCTCTCGCCCACCCGAACCGCTCATCGGAAGCATCCAGAACGCACTTCCTCCATTCGTAGTCCCCGGCGCAACCGCCCACATAGGTTGAGGCACCACATTCCCCGTCCCACGACCCAAACCCGAACCCGGACCCAGCTCTTGATCCTGAAACTGACCCGGTTTCTGAGAACTCTCACTTGGCTCAGCTACAGAACTCGGCTCCTTGAAGTAATCTTCTCTATAAGATTTTCCTAAGTTCGTCGGAGTTCTCTCCGTCGACATTATTGGCGGATACATCTGATGGTGAAAACCATAAACAGCCGCGTTTTGCGCGGAGTTCAGTAACTTCCTAGACGGATCTACCGATGATCCGTTAGCACCGTTATTATTATCATCGTAAAGAGACATTCCAGTGCTATGAAAAGATAACGGAGAAGAAGAAGACTTGGACGGCTGAGCAAAGATCGTAGAGCCGCCACTACCGCGTAAAGAGGCGTTAAGAGTTGAGAAATTCGCAGGAATCGTACCGGTGCCTGTAGAAGCGATGATAGCTGGCTCAGCTTGTTGGAGAAGCCACTCAATGGTTTCTCCATCGGATTTATGACCTAACTCTCTCGTAAGCTGGAAAACTCTAGCGGCACACATCGCCGGCATACGGATTCGTCGTCCACGGCCATCTACTTTCGTGTGCCGATCTTTAGACGGTTTTTTAACGGCGGATTTAACTACGGCTAAAGCAGTGCCTGAGCTCGTGCTAGTGGAATTCGACGTTGAGCTTGTGTTTCCGTGTTGACCACTAGAGATAGCTCCTCCTCCTCCTCCGGGAGACGGATTCTCAACGGAATTAAGCTGTAGCGTCGCTTCCGCCTTCGTAACACGGTCGTGGGAATTCTGATTCGTACGAATCTCCATCTCCTCAACAAATCCCTAAAAATAAGTTAATTCATGCGAATTTCGACTCTGAACATCGAATTAAGGGAAATCTGAAGCAATAGATTGAAGAATCGAAAGTGGAAGTGGAAGAGAAGAGATCTAATAACAAAAGCAGAGCTGTGGTGTGGTGTGTTGCTATAATGGCGTTTGGGAAAGAAAGAGAAAGAGAGAAAGAAGAAGAAGAATGATTGAAGTGAAAAAAAACAAGTGGATATGGTGTAATTGCTGGGAAGAAAGGAAACTATCTATCTAAAAAAAAAAAAAAATCTATTCAACCTTTTTTGACTTATTTCTTAACACTGTTCTTGTGTTTCTTCTCCTCTTCTCTTACATGATTAAAACAAAATAATTGTCTCTAAAAATATAATAATAAATTGTTGATTTTTCGGTTATTATGCGTAATATTTTGTCTTTATATGAGTAAAAATATATTTTATTGTAGAGTAATTCTTGAAATTTTGGATTTTTGAGGATTTAATAAGTGTGTTTTTGAACTTTTGGTGAATGTATGTATGTATATGCGCTTGTTCTTGTCTTTTTTGGAAGAATCTTTTGTAAATCCATTTGTAATTTTTTTTTTTTTTACCATTATCTAAATATATTTTGTCATTTTAAAATTTATTATTATTTTCTTAACTAAGTTCCAATATGGTGATCATTCACCTAATTAACTCTCTTAATTTTTCAGAGTGTTTTTGATAAAGACTACGTGATGTGTACTGTTTTGCGTTTGTTTGTTGTAAACGCGAAGGTGAGATCCAATGTTAACTTCATACATGAAAACTAGTATAATCCTAATTACGATAAATTAGATATATTTATATCACCCGGTGAGATTAGTTACGCCGTATAGTTAAGAAATTATGTACAGTCTTTATTTAGGTCAATTATGTTAGTGACAATAAATACGTATAAATTATCTTAATTATAATTAATTCTATTTGGTGGTTGCTAATACTAATCCACTTACCATTTTAAATTGTTTTTTTTTTCTTTGTCGATAAAGACGTTACTGGTGGTGAGCGGTGATTCATGTTAATCAGTCGACTCAACAACCGCTTTGCCTTCTTTTTAATATTCTTATTCCCATTTGAAAAAGTTGGATTTTGATTTTGATTTTGTATATTACTGGAAACTTTTTCATACAAACCAAAACCATGCAAGATACAAAAAAAAAATAATTTAAAATATATTTTACTAATAATTCTCACCGATGGTTAAAAGTAAAACTCGAGAGACTCATATTTATTAGCTCAAAACAGATCATTTTAGTTTATGTCAACACATAAACACTAATCTTTGGGTTTCAGCTTTCAATTCTTTGATAATTGTAAGTATGAAGACACTATATTTTTATAGTTGGTACAAATTAACGACAGTAAACTAAACATATCCTACCGTCTGAAGAAGTTTTTCCCACCAAAAAAATAGAAAAAAACAAAAAGATGGCCGAAAAATCTGGAATAAAACAAGGAGATAAAAGCAACTCGTTGACTCCGTCAAGCCTAAAAGTAAACAAAGTGCGATCCAATAGTTTTTTTTTTTTTTTTTAACACTATAATGTTGAGATCATGAATTTCAGAGACAATATGACTATTTAGGATTCTTTTCCCCTAGTTTTAATGAATCTAGCAGAACATTTACGACCAGAAACCCTAAACCATTAGGATCTCTATAAGGGTTTGCTCATTTGTATTTCACGAATTACTTTGTGGGGTTACATAAGTACATGATATTAATCGAAAGGTCGTACTCTGTTTTTTTTTTTTCTAATTTGTTTCTGTCGGATTGTGTCTTGAAAGACTTTGATAGGTCAATAGTCAATGGCTCCTTCTACTCCCTTTGGCTTACTCTCCCGGTGGTACGTAGTAGAGTGGACTAACAAAAGTGGTACCACATTGATCGCGAGGCAACCATTCTTGATTTTTTCAAAAATAAAAATTAGGAGTTATTAGTAATGGTAATTATTATAAAAGGCGCTACAAATTATATACAAGAAATACAAAGAAAGAAAAAAAGCATATAATTCAAGCCCAAGAAGAAGATCTTTTAGGAAGAGGTTTCATATGTTTCTCTTCTTCCATTGAGATCATTCCCACATGAGTTGGATCATCCATCATCATCTTGGCCACCAAATAGCCAGCGATCGACCACGTCTGAAATTTCCTCGCCTGTTTTCCGATGAACCTTCCTGACTTTCCGTCATAGTACTCCGGCCATCCATCCTTCCACAACCGTGCCTCCGCCAAGTCTATTGCCCGTCGTGCTATTTGTGGCCGTCCGGTCTTTATGCTGGCCGCCGTTAGCAACCATAGAAGCACTACATTTTGCATTAGCCACATGAGACAACAATATATATATTAAATTATTATCCAAGCAATTAACAAAAGTAATCAAATGTGGCGTTTACTATAAATTAAGAAGAAAAAAAAAACAAGCTCTTTAAAAATAGAATTAAGAGTTTTTACATATTATCATTTTATAGTATTGATTTTTCTCTGGCCATTATAGATGGCAAAAAATTCCCGACAATTAATGTGGGTTTTGGCATAGGATTCCCAAAATATCATAAAATAAAATAAACGATCCAACTATATCTTTATAAATAGAAAAGTATTCTTTTATCGCTTATGGCCTGCATCTATATCTTATTCATTTTCATTAGTTAAATCCATAAAAATATTATAGGTCATTAATTAGACAAACAAAAATTATAAGGGTAAAGTATAATAATAATTTAAACATTTTTTCATACGTGTGGAAAAAACGTAAAACTATAATGACACTTGTAATAAATTAGAAGTGGTAGTTAATTTATACTTATTAATGCCCATTAGCTAGATTCTATCAACTCTAGCAATGACTTGTAAAAGAAGGTAACTCACCTGGCCAAGAGCCTCCGTTATGGTAGCTCCACCTTGTGTTCTTAGGGTCGCAACCAGTGACGATCCGCCACTCATGACTCTCCATCGCCGGATAACATATCTTCAACGGCATCTCTCCTACCAGTTCCTCCCACCGAGCCTCGATCAAATCCATGATCGCCATGGACTGCTCAGCCGTGGCCAAGGAAGAAAGGATTGCGATACAATTCCCCAAAGCAAACCACCTGAAATCCATGTGAGCAGGACCCACGTTTCCAACGAAGTATCCACCTCGGATAGGCATGAAGTCAAAGAGCCAATCAGGGATGGAGTCAGGGATGACGTTGAACTTGTTCACGGCAGTGTGTGAGTACTCCTCCGTCTTGTAACGGTAAATATCATTGATCTGCTGAAAATCAAGCCAAAAGTAGCTTCGCATGTGGAAACTCATCGCGTGCAGCCGCTTCACTATCTTGTCTATGAACTCTTTCCCCTCGGCGTCGTGTTTTAGCATTGAGAGTGCAGATCTAAGAGCCATGAAAAAGAGAGCTTGGATCTCTATCGGATATCCATACACGCCCTACAATAGATTTCAAAGTGAGGAGCATTTGTTTAATCAGGCGTGAAAGTGATACATTTTCATAGATGAGATACATGAATTGGGGAATATATATATTCGTTTTATTAGAGCATCTAGCGAACAAGCCTAATGCAATTTAACAAACCCTAATAAAATGTCAAAAAAACTTACATGTTTAGGTTTTCTTACAAGTAATTTGCATATATATATATATATATATATATATATATGCTTGTTATATATGAAAACGTCGAATCTAATAACCTAGAGAGTTAACATTTGGAGAAACTGTCTTAATTCTTCCTCATTTTATGACATCAAATTGAGTTTGAGACGGTCATACTCAAAAAGTCAAAAATATTGGCTAATGTTGGAGTTATGGAATTGCAAAGGCAATATGATATAAGAGCGAATTTACCATTCTCCGATCGATCATGGAGCAACCATCTGCACAAAGCAAAGTAGGGAAAGTATCAAAACCCTCAGAGAGACACAAAGAGAGTATGAGCCTCATTCCCTTTTGGCAATCGGGTCTCTCAGCTAAAGAATGGTCTCCCGTAGACTTGGTGTAAGCTCGAAGGAGAATGATCCACCAGAAGCCTGAGTCGACAGGAGCCACTCTCCCAATAGCACTCTCTCCAAAATCAGCAATGATCGTATCCGTCTTCTTGTTAGGGTTATGAAGAACTTTAAAGCTAGCTCGCATTGCACCATCACCAAGCTTGAACCTATCGATCCTTTTATCTTGTCCCTGTATATGAAGTGTCTTTAGAAGAAAGTTCTTCACAATATCAGGCTCTCCATTCATCAGAAACGCTAGAGCGCTCGGTACAAAATCCCTTACGAATACCTTACAAAACACCAGAATTAATATTGCAATAAATCAATGTAATCATCATGACATCATTAATAAATTTTCAATAAAAATGATAAAGCATTAATTCTAGTACAGGAGTATAAACCATACCTGATCATAGTTCAAGATCTCCTCAGAAGCATGGTCGTAGGCGGCGATGGTTCCTACTGGTTCTCCCCGGAAGAAGACCTGAGACCGGTACAAAGCTTCCCAAGCTTCTGTGACCATTGGGTGAGGGTGGTCAAATGAGTCTTTCACGGAGAAAAACGGAGTATCCCAACCAGACCTACCGTCCATTGAATGTATACTGTCGTAGAGACTTAAAGACATGTCGTCGTATGATTTTTCCCGTTCGAATTTCTGTCTTGGCTTGTCAACGACCAGAGCTAGTAGTTCTTCGTCTTCCAGTTCGGATATCGAGCGCAACGAGTTCACTGCTCGGATTGATCCTTGTGCTCCCTTTTTCTCAACGTTTATGGAAAGCGAGCTCATCGAACTCGCAGCTCGTAGCACGTCCTGTTTCTTTGGTCCGTCCATGGAGATAGCAAACAACTAAGACTTTAAGAGCATTTGAGTTGAAGAAGACAATGAACCGAAATGTATATATATATATAGAAAGAGATTAGGAACCTGGCAAAACTTTTTGATTGGAGCGTGGGCTTCTTGTGGATAGAAACAACGAATTAATTTTTGCAAGATCTCATAATCTGTAGTGTTTTGCATTTATATTTTATTTTTCTTATGTACTTGTTGTGTAGATTTGTTGTCTTATATAGTGGTTTTATAGAAAAATATATTTTGATTAGCTTAAGAATCTTCACTCAATTTCTTTTTTTTTTTGGAAAAAAACTTTGTCAGAAGATAGTAACAGAAGATACTTGTCATGACATACACGTTTGTGTATTTTATTTAATTTTCTTTTTCCATTTGCTACATTTTACAATAACAAACCTATAGTACTAGATTCTATTTTTGGTAAATAAAATAAAATTATTTATTTTTCCCCTTAGATTTCCTATTTTATAGTAAACAAAACATGCTAATAATCCTGTTTTTGTCCCTCAGACACATAATCTGATTGAATTTACTTTATGGAGTGAGATTATATGACAAAAAAGAGTTGTTACTATAACCAAACAATGAAATCACATTTACATAACCACTAACGATGCAATAATCCCACACCTATAAAAACCAAAGTACCAACGGTGGCTTAGTCAAGCTCCGGCGTTCTTCCCGCCTCTTCTACTAATCTCTTCGCACAACCGACATGGCAATGTATCGAGACTCACCGCGCGGGTTTTACCGTAGGTCCCCATTAGTCCACACCGCCTCCACGCGTGGTACTCTGAGTAAGCCACAGGATCATCACTTAGCCGCTTCACGTATGCTGCCAATTCCTGCATCGAGCCGAATTTGCTACCGTCTATCACGGAATGCGGAGGGACAAAGTCTTGCACGTTAGCTGCTCCGAAATAGATCGGAACTGAACCCGAATCGAGCGCATAGTAAAGCTTCTCGGTCACATATGACTCAGTGGCTGTGTTTTCGATTGCAAGGACGAATTTGTAGTGTGACATAGCGCAATGGAGGTGATCGTACCATTTTGGCTCTGCGTTGGACTCAGCGATACATTCTGGATACATAGAGAGAGCTGAGTCCGAGCCACCAACATTGTTTAGACACTTACCAAAGGAGTGGTGAGGAATGAGATCTAATAGGCTCTTTGCGAGGCGGTCTCTGTGAGGTAGGCATCTTGAGGAAGACCAATACACCAGAACATCCTACGCAATGTTTATCGATCGAGTTAAAAAACGATGATATGAAAGAAGAAACGTATGATATTGGAGTTTTAACATGTTTACTTACATTGTTTTTATGTGGAGAGATGTGATAGCTTCTGTGATTATGAAAGAGTGCGCCCGCGTAAGTTGTTTGGACATCGTCTTTGGCATGGTAGCTGATGAATATATCTTCACGGCCTGAGCGTTTTCTTCCAGCTTCTAGCTCCATGTACACACGGAGCGGATCTCCAACTCGTCTCTAAGGAAAATAAAGCAAGAAAACTCAACATCAAATGGGATCCAAATCATTGAAAGATCACTATAGTGACACTTGAAGAATCACACATCAAATTTGAGGGTAAATAAAAGCATATGGATTTTAATTTTCCCTGATCATCCAAATTTGTGTCTCACTTTCCAAAATAAATGCACAAGCAGTTCCATTTCCAAACCAAATTAGCATCAAGCATGTTTCGACAATAAGGAAAAAATTTGGCCAAGAACAAGTATAGCATTACACAAAAGTTTTATTTAGTTAAAAATAGACAATGAAACTCTGAAATTCGCCATTTTTTCAGACCAAAATTCTTGAATCATATAGACAGTCATGAAAACCGGATTGCATGAATCCCAAAACTAAAAGATCTTCTCAAGTAGCTTGAATGAAGAGCTAAAAAGCTATAATTGAAAAAAAACATAAACACTCGAAAGCTTTAAACTAAGATAATGAGACCACAATCAAATCCATTAAAATGCAGTCTTGGAGACTAATCCAAAGCTCTAACCTTTCTATACCAAAATTTGACAATTTAAACACATCAGTTAAGAGCCAGAGTGAAGCAGACAGACATGGCAAAGATCACATCCAATATGGGGGCAAAAATAAGAGAATAATAATGTGATCAACCAAAATACATGCTTTAACAAAATTAGCAACAAGCAAGTTCTCAAGACGAAAACTTTTGGCTCATAAATAAGGAGAGAACATAAGTTATTACCTGAAGCGGAGGAGTTGTCGTCTCAAACAACAAAGCATCAGGTGAATCAGCCAAAACCAGTGATTTAGTCCACAAACAAGTCATCCCACATCGACAAGAATACAAATTTTCCAAATTATCCGGAATCCAAGTCCACCCTTTTACCAAAACCTTAACATGCTCCATCTTTAGCTTACCACAACCAAACCCGCCACCAAATTCTTGTAAAGAACCCGAACTAACATTGCCACGGATCGAATCCTTATGATTCTTCTTAAACCGAGCACAACCCACTTGAAAGTCCCATTTTTTAAAAGCCACGAGGAGATCAGTGAATGGATCCGACGAATCAGGCAGTTTCGTTTCTGGGTCTATACGATGCTCGATCGAAGTTGAAGCAGATGGGAATTCCAAAATGCCTGTGAAAGAGAGGATCAAGAGAGTAAAGAACATCATAAGCAAAACGACTATGGCGTTGAGGTGCCTCATTGGCATGGTTAGATTGATTATTCAAAAACCACCGGAGATCCTCGACGCCGGAGGAGAGAGTCCGGCCAACGGTGGGATTGAGTTTTCTTCATTTTTCCACTTAGCGTAGTCAGTTTCTCAACTGGGTCCCACTTACCAAATTACAAAATCACGTAAACGGTGTCGTTTGAATTGGGCCTTTTTCAAGAGATACACGTTCAGCCCACGAAGCCCATAAACTCCTATTTAAAATACTTCTTAAAAAAAACGGGTTTTTGAAGCTAAACAAACAACAAGAAAACACAGGCGTGTGTAGTATATACATAAGCTCATATTCTACAAAGGAACCGAGTTTGTGTATTGTCGAAAGTATTAAAATCTCTATAACCTAAACTCAAAGATGTTCATCTCAACAAAAAGACTATAAAAGCATCGTTACACACACACACACACACAAACACACACGAGCGACGTCGCATAGTAAAACTCAATTGCAAAAGAAATAATCTTATATGACCTTGAACCAGACCAGTGATGGTTGCTATGGGCTCTTTAACAGTCTGGTAGCGAGTTTGCAGAGGCATATGGAGAGAAAGTTCCGGCTGATTCACTATAACGAAGTGGATGGAACGGATAATTCGATGATCCGATTAGTGCAGGCGACGCATTACTCGGGCTAGCCCTGTATGACGACATGTACCTCGAGTTGAAAGGCGATATAGTCGGGTAACCCAGTGACTGTGGAGAAGCCATATGAGAAATGTATGATCTTTGTGATGGTGATGGAGAACCAGCTCGTTGCCTGAGATCCACGGAGCTTCGACTTAAGCTTATTGGAGGAGATCGTCGGATAGAGGAAGACTGGAAAGACTGTCTGATATAGGACGAGCTTGCGTGTGCGGGCGAGAAAGAGATTGTAGATGGTAATGATCCCATGGATGGACCGATCAACATTGCGGATGATCTGATTGAGGAGTGCAAAGAGGAAGAAGTGAAAGACGATGCAGCGGATGAGAGCAATGGCGTGCTCTCTGAAGCTGAAGGCTCGCCTGTGCTCGTTCTTGCATCCCGTTTGCACACAGGACAGAAAGTTCTCCAAGAGGTTAACCACGAATCAACACACGCAACATGAAACTCTGAAAACACACACAAATACGGAATAGTTAGTTCTGAAACAATTGAGCCAATTTACGAGATTGATGTATATATATATATGTATATATACTAACTGTGGCAGCAAGGTAGGAGCCTGAGCTTGTCTCCAACAGTGTAGTCTTCAAGGCAAATAGCACAAGTGAATGCAGTAGTGTTATCTTCATGTACCGAACTAAATATAAGACTCGGCATTGCTTTAACCAAGCGACGGCTCATACCGTGAAACTCACGGACTCGATTAGACCGAGATGTTCGCCTTCTTATACTATGCCTGCGGACAAAGAAACAAGTAGCCAAAACAGCTGACATTGCAAGCAACGAGATGAACGAAACCGCCATTATCGACCAAGCCGAGTTCTCGAAACTAGGAAGCAACCAAACTTTCGTATCGGGCAAACCCGCATACTCCATCAACACGTCTCCCGTTTCTTTCGTAACGAAAATCGCATGAATCTTTATACCTCCTGAGTTACCTGCCACTGAAAAAAATCCCCCCCCCCCCAAAAAAAAAGTCAGCAAATTTGAATACATTTTTTCTTGTAAATTTTAACAATCAAAGGATTCAAGAATGGTTACTACTTGCTATCAAGACTCCACGATCTTCATCGTCATAGATAATAGCAGCTTTGTAACCAGCTCTCTGAGCTTTTCTAACTTTCTCTTCAAAACTACAACCTCCTCTTACGATCAACACAAAAGGGGAAGTTTCATTTGAGCTCTGTTTTGGTTTATTGATCAGATTTTGACAAGCGTCAAGAGGCTCAGCTACATAAAGTAATCCAATTTCACCTGTACTCTTCACCGACGGAGCTGTAAACAAAAGTTTGATCCATTGAAACAATCAAAACTCGAATTTGGATCGATGCTTATTGAAAAACAGAGCAAATCGGAGAATTGGATTAAGAAGAAGACTCACCGAAATTAGCTTCGATGTCATCAAAAGAGCGAGTGATGTTGTTTCTGATCAAAAGAACTTTGCTTGAAGCTAAACAAGAAACAGTGAAAACGTATAATAGTAGGACCAAAGCACGATTCATCGTCCCTACCTTCTTCATCACAAATCGAACAAAACGGAAAAAAAAATTACAACTTTTATGTGTTTTTTCTGGGAATTTAGGCGATAAGGGTTTTTTTAGGAAATTGACACGTCAGCTTCCATTTAGATCACAAATTCTAAACCATATCAGGAGATTTAAGGAAAGAATTTAAACCGGGGAGACTCAGATCGGCGAATACAAAAAAATGGGGGAAGATCGAAACTGAAGATGTTTTTTTCTGGAGAGTATTAGGGTTCTTGAGGAAACGAGATAGAGAAAAGAGATGAGATTTGGAAGTTTTATTACTAAAATTGTCTTTATGTAATATCTGGATTTCTCCGATTCGAGTTTTGTTAGGTTATTGGCAGCTTCTTTTTTTTTTTTTTTAATTCGCATCTACTAGAAGATGATGATCAGATAAATAATGAAACTTTCAAATAATTAAAAATTATATTTATATTGAAATAAAATAAATTAAAACTATATACTAGTATTTGTTTTGTAAAAAAAAGATGGAGATCAGGTGAGTCATGAGCTCATGGTTTTGGTTTGTGGATTCATTGGTTTACCATTACCACTTATGTAACCTATATAGCAATTTATTTTTGGGAAACGTCCGAAACTTTTTTCAAATTTATTGATGATTCAACGAAATATAAAGAATATTCATTATATTAGTTCTTTTATCAAAACAAAAAATGGTATTATATTAGTTTTACACAAGTATTGAAAGTTGAAACAGATGTGTCATTGTCAATTTGTCATACATTGTTTCTTAAACTTTAACAACAAAATATTAGATTATACAAATTGAATTTTTCTCAGCGTTATTAATTTATATACAGTGTTAGGTGTTATCTTAGTTTCTTCTAGAATAAAGAGTCAATCCTCTATATGTGGAAACTTGTATTTATATTTTTTATGTAATTTTGAACTAATTCTAACACTTATCTGCCAGTGAAGTCTTGAAACTTTTAGACAGCTAAATATGATGGTCCCCATCAAAATACATATTAGGTGGAATAAATTGATGTTCCAAAACTATCATTCACAAATAATTTAGCTGCTACTCCTGGATACTAGTGCCTAGTGGCTTTGATAGTATTGACCATTATTGAACCATTTTATTACGAGTTTATCTACTTTGAACTCTTCAATTGACCGTTACTTAGTTCATCTTTTACTTCATACACCATCCTCATCACACAACCCCATCAAAAATGTCTTTAATTAATTTTATTTATTAAATATAAAAATAAAAAATTTTAAACCAATCAAAATATGACACATAATTTAAGAGTGTCTTCAATATGGATCTTAAATTGACTTGCTAAAAACATTTTTATTTCTCTTTCTTAATGAGTATCTTTAAATTAATATTAAAATTTAAGAAAAACACCATATTTATCACCAATGTATTCGTTATCAAAATTAACAAAAGAAAAAAAAACCTCAGGGCCCATTTAAACACACACAAAACAATCACACTTTTTCTTAATCGACCAATTTATATTTTCTAAGTCGAGTTTCAAATTAATTAGAAACTGCGACAGCAACGCACGGGAGCATAGTGCATAGTAGTAAAAGAAAAGCAGAACTCTAGGCTGGCTTGTATACTTGCCAGAATCAGGTAAATAATAGCAAGTCGTTGTAATTCTTTCCAAAAAAATGCGGTGAAGTTTTGATATATATTTTTCTTGGTTTCCTCATATACTAACTACAAGTCTACAATGATGATGCATTGATGTGCAGTTCATCTTCGATGAGATTAGATACAGTAAAATGTTTTGTGCGTCTGGCCTTAATCAGTTGATACCGCACTTGTTTGCTCTCGCGTCTTCTTGTGATTAAAAAATGTCTCTAATAAAGGATTCAGTTTCCTTTCATATGTACCAAAACATGTATGATCAGGATCAGGGCGGATGTAGTCTTTGTAAGAAGGGGGACAACTGCCCCGGTTAAAATTTTTAAATTGCATGTAAATTCTACATATTTTCAACATCGCCCTCCTTGTTATTTTTCATTCTAACCTGAATTTCTTAAGCAATTTTAATTTTGTCCCCTATAACATTTATCTCTAGATCTGCCCCTGATCAGGATTCTACACTAGCTTAAAAATTTTCTTGAACCTCTAAGACTGGCGTTTGGTTCGACATTCTTGGAGTTATACACTCTAAATACGTGTGTATGTATATGCATGTGTGACATTTGGTATTAACTACTTAACTAGGGGCTTGATCATATTCACATGATTCACGGCCATCTTTTATATTAGTGTGGTTTTAAATCTTGATGCTTACGTTTGTGACAGTACTTGAGGCTCAAAACAAGAAAGAAAGAAAAAAACAAAGCATTTAATGTCTCCATTAATCTTGCATCTCGGTATCATGTATTCAATTCCCGTTTCGTACAATAGATTTGAAAAAGAATTGTTTCACAAAAAGAAAAAACTATTTTCATACGCAACTCTTTATATCATTTTCTTGCAAATCCTTTTTGTTTAGACTTTAGAGTTTAAATTGATGAAAATTTAATATATATGGTATATTAGTTTGTGCTAATGTATATAAGACTAGTGATTTATGCTAATGATATCGATGTGTTATCACTTATCACTTGGTTTAGAACTCTATTTTTTTTCTGCCAAATACTCTTTTATATATATATATATATATATATATATATATATATATATATATTTATTTCTCCTCTTATAACAATACCATTGAGAGTTTGAGTAATAAAAGCACAATTTGAGTAGCTTAAGATAAAGGAAAAAGAGATAAAAGTAAGTAATAAAAGACAATTTGGTTTAGAACTTTAGATCCGCGTATATTGCTTCAAATATAGAAAATATCAAATTTTATGAAATAGAGAAAATATTGTTAATGGACCTATATATAGCTTCTCTAGTTATTACCACCCAGACACTCCCTCGTAAATGTATGCTATTCAATAATACTAATAACATTATCAAACTGTCACCGGCTTGTGTTGTAAAAAAATACTTCAAGTGAAAGAATAATAACAGCTTGATTGTCGCTAAAGAATCTTGATTTAAACTGATTTTTTCGGATATTATGCTTCAGATATAAATGGACTATACTGTAATTCGTATGCCTGATCCATATTGCAAATACATAAATTATTTAGTTAATTTTTCCATGTGCTAAAGAGGACATGATGGTGGATGATGATAATGGTGTCTTTAGTCGCAAGCTAGCTACATCTCAATCACTTCTAGCGGTCCATATTGTCTCATCCAATTTTCATTTATTATGCACATGCCCACGTCATGCGAATACGTACTGAATATAGATTTTACATGTATAAGTTACATTTTCCTCTGTAAAAATAACCGCTACTTACCTGAACACTTCAAAATGTACAAATAAAATGAGATATTTATCACTTAAATGTGATTACGTACTTACATCATATTTTTAAGCTACTTCAAACTAAATGACATATAGGGGTTGTTATTCTTGTTTAAACAATTTGGTACTACAATATTCAGACATAAGTCAATAATAATGTAAAAGCGCACACGCGAAATACAAAGCAGACAAATTCAATGATGAAAAGTAAGGTTCATATTAAATTATGTCTACTAATATTACTAGTAGAAATTGGTCATCATTAAATATCCCACGTTTTTTTAGGTTCTTTGGCTCCCCACTAATTCCTCTTGGTGCTCCGACTCCAAACTTGTAAGTGTAAATTAAGAAAATACAAAAGTTCACATTTATTGTTGTAAAAATTCGATATTTTGTATTTGCGAGGTGGGGATGTTGGCGTGAGTTGACTAATGGCCTTGCATTACAGAGCCATATGATTGACACGAAGATGGTTTAAATACAACGAGAAGATAAAATGGAACGATCTTGTGGCATATATATATATATATATTATTAATTTGTACGCTAAACCAAGCAACTTGATATAAATCAGTTCATAATTCTATCTTAAGCATGATCAAGACATGTTAACTACAGCGTGGGACATAAATATGAACAACTATTCAAATATTACATCATGTGAGTTGCGTAGAATTCAGATGTAGAAACAGTATCTGAGTTAGAAATTACTAATAATTATCTTGATTTTTGGATATTAAGTATCTGAGTAAGAAATTATTAATTATCTTGATATTTGGCCATTGACTTTAGTTTTCACTGCATATTACATATGTATACCCTATTATATATGTGGACTGTCTATATATGTGCTATTTATTTCTATGGGGTCCCCGAGTTTTTATCTCATAACAACCTTAACCACCAAAAATATAGTTAACACAATAGAAGGCCAATTACGTATGGGGAAAAAGAAACGGGAATAAATGAACATAATGTTTTTATATATTTTCTTGCTGTGTTGAATCTATGATATTATTATATCTAAAACTACGTACGTACTTCAACACGAAGAGAAATAAATTAAGTGGTTACTTTGAAAAAAAATGAGAGATTTTTATTAATCTATTCACTTTAATAAAAAAAGTTGATTCGTAACCCCTATGTTTTAAGGATTGTTCTTTATAATCGGAGAATTTTAAACCAACAATCGGATTATAACACAGAGTATGTAAAAACCAAGTACTTATTTCGAACCGTCGTCAACCATAAAATTTCCAATAAAAAATTTTGAACTATATATGGTCTCCCAACTCCATAATGAAACTTTTAATAATTTGACCACCATATAGATTGTTTAAAAAAAAATTTATTCAACGCTAGAAAAGGTATCATATTTTAGTTAATGAATATATGTATTTATTAAGAAAATACAGCATTGTTAAAAAAATTACATTTGTTCAAAATTTCATCTAGTAATTTATAAATACTGGATATGACAGTATTCGAGACTTATCATTTATTTGAACACTGCTGTAATTTATGAAAACTTTTTGTACATTCGATCTACTTATTCAAAATAATGAAAATTAAGACTCAATCATTGATTGGTAGTTCGGTATGAATGAAATATTGTTTTTCCAGGGAAATAATTTTGACATCACAAATATATATAGGAAAGTGGGGTCGATTTTGTCCCAAACAAGATGAAACAGAGTCTTTATATAAACAAAAAAAAAAAGATAGAAACTCCATCTAAGAAGAATTTGTTTTTTTTTGTTGTATTTAATTAAAAACGTATAATATACTTGGTGCAAAGACATGCATGGTTGCTCAACAACTTTGTTATTTTTATTCCCTTATGCGAACAACAACAATGAAAGATCCATTTATTTTGAGACTTTCAAAACTTAAAAACAAAAACAAAACTCTTTCTAGTTTAGAGACAACAACTTTGTTATTTTTATTCCCTTATGCAAACAACAACAATGAAAGATTTTATTTAGAGACTTTCACAGCTTAAAAAAAAACAAAACTCTTTCTAGTTTAGAGAATATATATACAGTATTATATAACACAACTAACTCTTTAGGCATGCTAAAATAACATCATTTTCTAATAGGTAAAAAACAACAAAATCATATGTCAGTACTGCAAACTCGTCCTTGTTTAAAATCCTATAGCAAATTATTATTGAATGTTATTTTGTACCTATTTGCACATATACATATAAAGCTTAGCTTGCTCTCACATGGGATGGGATTGGAAACTAGCTAGAAATCACAGAACCTTCAATCTTGGTTCCACCAAGTTAAATAATTGAATACGAATAAAGTATATAATTTAAGTTTATCAAAACTATTACACACGAATATTTAAGTAGATACGTAAGTGAATATGCTTATATTGATTTATGGTTACAACTTACAAGTAAAGAAATTCTCAGAATATTGCATTCGTGTTATGATTCTAAACAAGGAACAACAAAAAAAAAAAAAAAAAAAAAAAAAAAAACCAAACCCATAATATGTCACATTCAAAGAAAATTATACCTTCAGGTAGAACAAAAACCCAGAAAAAAATATATAGTAAATCACGAAATACGAAAAATCAACGGCGACGGCGTGGAAGAAGCAGATGATCGTACGAAGCAGCTTTTGCTGATCTCGGTAGATAAACAATGGACTCTGAAACTGTACAAGTACTCCGACAAGAACCGTAAAGATTCACTAACCCGAACCTGTTCCCTATGCTACTCTTTGACAACACCTTGCTTGATCCACCGGAATGTTCTCGAAACCTCCGATCTACTTCTTTACCACCGTCGACTTCATCGTCGTCGTCGTCACTGTTTCCTTCGTCTTTTGAACACTCCAATAACGCTGCCGCGAAGGGATCTCTCACGGTCACGGGGAAGCTGTTCTTCTTACTTAAATGGTTTGACTTAGTGTGTTTTCCGGTGGTCGGAAAGTGGATATTCCGGTGGGGAGGGAGTGGTAATAGAGTTAAAGACTCGTTGTTTCGGCGGTGGTTGGGTCTATGAGAGTAGTCTTTGGGTTTTCCGGGAAGTTGTTCCCAGGAAAATGGGACGCCGAGGAGACGGAGAGGAGTTGCCGGAGAATTTAAAGGAGAGTCGCCGGAAAACACGAGGGAGCTAGAGGAGCATGATGAGAAGGAAGAAGAAGATGATAAAGATCTCCGGGATGAAATGGGTGTCTTCGCCGGGAAGTTGACCGGATCGGATCGTTTTGATACAATTCGGGTTCTTGAAGACTCCATGAGGAAGACTAAGAAGAAGGCTGAGAGATAATGCGATCCAGAGAGAAACTATTTTTTTGGCTTTTAGTTTTTGTTCTCTGATGAGAATTCCTTATAAACTGTGGAGAAAAAGGACAAAATCGTCCAATTAATTTATATTTTTGGAACTAATTATAATTAGTATAGTGACAATATAAAGTTAAAACATAATTATTACATCTAAGTATTATTATTTTGTTTCTACTCATCTATAACTCTTTCCAAGTGATTTATTTATACGCTTGCACGCAATTGAAACTATTATTTTGAATGTGGAATAATAGAGAATTTTAGGTAAGGAAAATAATATGAATGGAAAGTTAAACAGAGGATTAGATTTTGGTAGATATGTATTAGTGGATACGGAGAAGAGTCTCGGGTTTTTTTTGTTGAAAATTCTGAAAATGCAAGTAGAGATGAAATAAGGATGAGAGTGGCGACCCCATGGGATTGATGGGCTTAGACGTAAGAGATGAAAATGACATTGGGACATGAACTTTTAAGTACCACAAATAGGATAGTGTTAATTTAAAAAAAATAGTATATGATCCACAATAAAAGAAAATTAGTCTCACAAATCTACTTGTGAGTAATTCACCGTGCGTGGAGAATAATGTAAGAAGATAGTAGAACAAGACCATAGTTTTTTTTTAGTTTAGTTACAAGTTACAAACTCACAAATGGCATGATCATGATTAGGGCAAAACAAACGTAACATATATGGTTAGTTTTATTCGATTTGTGTTAATGATATGACTTAAAGACTGAAGATGCATTGTTATTTTTTAGAATTTGATAAGTCTCAAACATAAGTTAGTTTAGCTTCGTTGCTAATAATTTGCTAGTTCAGTGGTTGAGCAGTCCTAATTTGCAAGGAGAATTAACAAAAGAAAGTGTTCACACAAGCAAATAACTCGGAACAAAATTAACAAAACTCATCTATATTTTAAAATTTTAAGTTTTTGTTTGTGAAAATAATATTTTACACAGAATATGATATATTTGAAAATTTAAAATAGAACCCATAATATTCTTGAGCCGCCTCTGACTCTGACAAGATGCTATAACAACAGTGATATTTTGAATAAATATGCGTATATGACTTTGCCCACTCTTTTTTACCCACCGTGTATGGACTATGGAGGGAGGGTTATGTCGCCGGTCACGTGCAACAGTAGGAGTTTTGCTAATGGCCCGTGACGTGTATCATTTCATGGGCCCTAAGTACTGGGCCTCGTGAATTTTGGACCGTCCAAAAATGGTTTCGGTGAGTTGTATTTGCTTTTTTCTTTTTCTTTTTTTCTAGTTTTCTGCTGAGCCCGTGGTTTTTTTTTTGGCAACCTGCCCCATCGTTTTAAGTTTTGAACTTTTGTCTGTTGTATGTTTGTAACTATGATCCGTGGAAACAAAGTTTTGCTTTATTGAAGCTTTTACAAGTACAAGTATCAAATGCACCAACCCAAAAAATTATTACGAAATTATTTAACAGTAAAGTTTCTCAAAGATGTAATATGAATACGAGATGGCATGTATCAGGATTTATGTTTTTGGTCGGATCATTTTGGGCTTTATGAGTTGGTTGGGAATTACAGGTGGGCTCAATCATATCGAGTTAACATCTTTTTGCCGCATCCAGAGCCCATTATATCTCTAAACCGACTTTTCTCTAGTGAGTTCATTATACTTTTTATTTGGTAGAGATTCATTATACTTATACACTTTTAGTTGTGGATGTCAATTTTTAAAAAATTATCAGTCCAACAAAATTTTAAGAACATTAATTACGGGACTTGAACAAAATCAAATTGACAACTACTTTAATTTGGAAAATTTGATTATTATTAGTTGTTGCGTCTGAACTTTTTTTCTTCGATAGATATGTAGTTTTTTTCACTTTTTATACAAAATCATTTGGAAATTTCCCAAAACTAATAGAAAACACACAGAATTACAGAAATGTAGGTTTTCTCACTTCTTATACAAATTAATTTGGAAATTCCCCAAAAACTAATAGAAAATTCACAGAATTACATAAATGTAGGGTTTCTCACTTTGTATACAAATTAATTTGGAAATTTCCCAAAAAACTAATAGAAAACACACACAAAATTACAAAAATGTAGGTTTTCTCCTTCTTCTTTTTTTTTTCCCTTAAAAATATAAGGGATATGGGTACACTACACGAGGATACTTTTCTCAACGAATATATAACTCAATATATATTGTCTATATATAGTAAAGAAGCTAAAACAGACTAACAAAGAAACCGTATGAAAAAAAAAGAAGAATCCAAATCAATTTATATTGCCGTGACGTAATTGTCATATAAAATAAAGTGTAAATCAAAAGAAGGGGGATGCTCGCTCGCTCGTTCGTCATGACCATAAGTGGATCATGTGGTCCAAATTCTCTGTACACTAAATTAAAAAAAAAAATCATCCATTTGCTCTCACCTTTTTTTTTTTAATAACACGTAGCGTAGCATCCACGCGCCGTCGTCGAAGATGGCCCCAAAGAAAACCCATCTCTGAAGAAAGTAAAATTACAAACAGCTCAGTCGCAGAGTGATGAATAACACAAATTTGGATCTGAGTTGAGAAAAAAAAAAAGGACAGTGTTGAGTGGGCTGATCACGTGCGAGCGACACGCGTCGCCGTCATCAGTTTAGAGTGGGACCCAACGTTGAAACTGGGATTTTTTTAATCTTTCTCTCAAAACTGATCTAAGCCATTCATTCTATTGTTTTTGTGTTTATGTGATTGTCTCTCTGACGATGGACTTGATGATCCCTAGAAATCTGTTTCTATATGTATATTTCTATAGCCTCGTTGACTTTGGTGTTTTTTTTTTTTTTGAGTTTCATTAATGTGTTCCATTCACAGTCACGTCACACGGTCAACGCTCTTCACTCAATCGGGGATATTTCCATAGCACAAGAATATAAGAACGGTCTTCAAAACGATGTCGTGACGGCTCTGAAACGCACCACCGTACATCCCCCGTAAACGCACGTCTTCTTCACTAGATACAATGTTTTTACTCGAATAGAACTTACAATATACTACAGAGATTAAGAGAATATGAAAAATGTAATTGGTTACGATTAGTATGAGTATGACCATGCCAAAGGAAATTAACAAAAACAAAAAAAAAAAGGAGGATAGTTATAAAGTGTTCCTAAGACAGCTACTACACACACATGCTTTGTCAAATCGAGCCATGCGGAATATTAATACAGCTATGTTTTGTTGTGTGCACATCTTTACCCTGAACCCTGATCGAACTATCGTCTTCGTACCATATTTGAATTGATCACACAGGTTCTAAGGAACCAACGAATCTATTCGAATGTATCAGTTAAGCTTGACGTCTAATATCGTGATTTTTATATTCGAAAATTTTATTTCACTTTTACACGTTTTGTTAGATTTGTTCGTTTAATTAGATCTAATCAAGTGAGTCTATAAAACAGATAAATAAAGTATGTTAAATGATGTATCTCTGTTTTTTTTTTTACTCGGTCTACAATCTGTGGATTATAAACAGCAAGTGAATTTCATTAGAAACATGTTTATCAGTATTATAAACATGTTGAGGAGACAAAATCTATAACATGATAAAATATCAAATTCCAGCAGCCGCATGAATCACAGTACATTCTGTTTAACAGACATGAGTTTTATTTTCTTAATTTTTTTTTTCATCTAAAAAAAAAAAAAAAAAATTTATGGTCTTTCGTTCACAGTTTATTGAAATAGGAATAAAGAAAAACTTATGTTTATATTACATTCACCCCTAATTGTAACTCTATTAGCTCAATTGAACCCCACTTGCATTAAGTATAATTCGTGTTGAGGAGATATTGGTACCCCTTCTTCTACATTTTTTCTGTTTTGTTTTCTTTTCAATAATATATACAAATATTTCTACAACAATATAGTCATGGTATATCAAGTAAATGATTTTTTCTCTCTAAATATATACTTATATTTATTTTAATATATAAATATATTAAATATTTTTTAAAGAGAGTTCACAACTACATTTTCATAGTAATGTGTAAAGAAATAAAAATAATATAATTAAATCCTTCTTTATTAAAATATTTATTTATAATCCGAGTAGTGATTAAAACTATTCTTATAAACAATAATTTTTTTTACATGAGTATTTAATTTAGATGATATTTTCGATATAAGCAAATATTATTTAATTAAAATAAATTAATTAAAATAAATTAATTAAAATAAATTAACGATAATTAAATATTTTATTAGTGATTTTAAATAAGTACATTTTCTTTAAAAATTACTGTTTTACATGATTATTTAATCAAAAGTATATATTGTTTTAAAACAAAATCTTTTGAATAAATAACAATATAGTATTTATATTAAAGAAACTATTTAAAAGAAAATTGATTTTCTTAACAGTTAAATTTTGTTTATATGACTATTTAAATTAAAATGATATTTTTTAGATAAATATTAAAATATTTATTTATAGTTAAAAGTGATTCTCAAAAAAGTACTCTCTCTTTACAGTTAAAATTGTGTATATAATCAAAAATTTTATTTAAAGTATTAATTAATTATAATATATTTGTACCCCTGGTGAAAAATGTGCGGCCCTGCTTGATAGATTTAAAAATATCACAGATAATAATTTTCTATGTACAAATATACGTTTCGAAAAGTTTGAATGAAATTTACTGCCTTGACTGACAGTTAGAAAGGGAAAAAATAACAATTTAACATTAAAACACATAAAACCAAAAAAAAAGAAAAGAAGAAAAACAGCTCACCATGCATGAACTCTAATGGAAAATAAAATACACCAGGATGCTGATTAATGGTTTTCCAAATATGTCTTTCCTTTTTCTTAAAAACAAAAGACTAGTAGATTCTGAATTTGACAATTAGATTGGATTTGTAATACAGTTCTATATCGTGTAAAGAGAGAGAGATAGAGAGAGGTAGGTACATTCGAGGAGAAAAGAAACACAAATTACAACAATCCCAACAAAAATAAAGAAGGGTTGGAAAAAAAAAAAAGAGAAATTAAAAATGACAAATTAAAACACTACAAAAAGCAGAGAAATGAGGAAAAAAAACACACTTTTTTCTTTTTCTCCACGACCCGATTCCTTTCAGCAGTCGCCAGCTGGCATTATACGTTTTGCCACGTGTTATTTCTTAATAAGCATTACTTTGCTGACGTGGCACCCACTTGCTTTACGTTCCAGTTCTTCTCCATAAATACAGCTCTCAGCATCTCAACCCCCCGATCTTCACCCTTCTCCATTTCAACCTCACCCTCTCTTTTTTTTAACTCCGTTTATTAAGTTTTTTCCGTCTGAAGAAATAATGTCAGGTGTTGACGGCGTTGAAAATCAAATGAACGGTCCAGATTCATCACCTCGTCTCTCTCAAGATCCTTGTGAGCCTTCCTCGTTATCGTTATCATCATCACCATCATCTCCTTGTTTCCCAATCACCCTCAAGGTAATTATAATACACACACTAATCCCAGATTACAATTTTTTAATCCATAATTTATAATTTTTTTTTATTAAACTCAGCTGATTCATTGTTGACTCGTTTTGACTCTGCCTTGACTCGTTTTTTTTGTATTCCTTTAATTTAGTTCCTCGATGTGTGTTACCGAGTGAAGATCCATGGCATGAGTGCCGATTCAGGAAAAATCAAGAGATTTTTTGGATTAAATCACAAACCGTCCGATCAAACGAGATCAACGGAGGAGAAAACGATACTTAACGAAGTCACCGGAATGGTGTCTCCCGGCGAGTTTATGGCCGTTCTTGGACCATCGGGAAGCGGTAAATCAACGCTCCTAAACGCAGTCGCAGGGAGACTCCATGGATCAGGCCTCACCGGAAAAATACTCATAAACGACGGTAAAATAACGAAACAGACGTTAAAACGCACCGGATTCGTCGCACAAGACGATCTTCTATACCCTCACTTAACCGTACGTGAAACCCTAATTTTCGTCGCCTTGCTTCGTCTCCCTCGGACTCTAACCAGAGACGATAAAATCGGAGCCGCTGAATCCGTTATCAAAGAGCTCGGTCTCACGAAATGTGAGAACACCATCGTCGGAAACACTTTCATCAGAGGGATCTCAGGTGGAGAAAGGAAACGAGTGAGTATTGCTCATGAATTACTCATCAACCCGAGTCTTCTCGTGCTTGACGAGCCTACCTCTGGGCTTGATGCTACGGCGGCTCAACGGCTTGTTCAGACTCTCGCCGGATTGGCTCATGTGAAAGGGAAGACGGTGGTGACGTCGATTCACCAACCATCGAGCCGTGTGTTTCAGATGTTTGATACTGTGCTTCTTATGAGTGAAGGAAGGTGTTTGTTCTTCGGTAAAGGAAGTGACGCCATGGCTTACTTTGATTCCGTCGGATTCTCGCCGGCGTTTCCAATGAATCCGGCTGATTTCCTTCTCGATCTTGCTAATGGTACGTCCTTTTTTTTAAACTTCACCTTTTTAAATTATTTTATATGATGATGACTTTCATATATATAGTGTACTAACACGATAATTAATTAACTTATTAAAAATATATATATATAAATCATTTTTGTGATTGAAATAAAGGAATATCTTACTCTACATGACTAGAGACCTATGATTCCCGTTTTTGTATAAATATTTTTAATTTGCTTGAAAGTATTGTTACATGAATTGACTAATGATACATATAAAAAAGACTTTTGAAAAAATATGAAATTACCTTTATTTATGTACGTATTACGTATATATGGGATCTTTCATATGTAAACCATGCATAGCACTCATGTGGAGAGGTTAGATATTTGTATAGAAAAATACCATGAAAATAACAGCTCGACCCCAAAAAAAGAGAGTAATAAATGCATATTTATGATTGTTATAGCCGACGTACGATGAGTGCTATACAAGTCTAAGCTTTGATGTGTCTCTCATCTCATTGACGATGGTCGTCGTGGTGGCTATAACTTGATTATCACTTTGTGTTTGGAGTTAAACTAGCTCTAATCTATATGCTATTACATAGTACGGGTCTAGCATTATATTAATAATAAATATACATTTTTTAATATAAAGGCTTATATATAGCATCTTTTTTTTTTCCTCACCGTTTTTTCCAATAATTGTTTATTCTAAAGTGAACAATTTTTTTTTATTTTTAAAGTTGATAATTGAAGGGTGGCTTTTTGATGTTAATAATTATGGGCACTTCGGATACGTGTTATGTCTTTCTTTCTATCTTTTCGAGTTTGATATGTACGCCACAAAATTTTGGGTCTAAATTTTGGCATATTATATATCATCTGAATAAATGTTATTCCCTACTTTTATAGGAGTATAAAACCTTATCGCATTATAAATTTACACTATCAAACCATGCCTCGTTTTTTTTTTTGCCGGGGATTAAAACAGAAAAAATTATATTTATTTTTTGTTTTTTTAAATGGGTTTATAGAAAAACACCACGTGTCTTATGAGTGTTACAAAGATGACGTATGGTTTTAGCCCTGGCTATTGTGTTTTCTGTTTTCTCTTTATCCAACTTTTTTCAAAATTAGTTCGTCTTTATTTGCACTATCCAAACTTTTTCATTTTATCTCTTATCTTTTTCTGTTTTCCCAATATTTCTTGTTCTCTTTTCTTTCAAGCCAACTTAAAAAAAAAAAAAAACAACATCCTTTTTCAGTATTTTAATCAAAGCAGTCTTCTCACACTCTTTCTCTCCTTCACATTTTTGTGTTGCATTTAAAGCTCCACGCGTCAACTCAAGCGCGTGGTGCACTTCCGTATTTTCATGCATCCTTGATTCGTGAAGCTTTTACTTTACTGGGTAACCGTCTATGCGAACCCAATCACACTCCCGCATCTAGCGCGTGGTTATCACTCTCCTCACGATCTTCATCGAAAGCCTAAAACCTATGCTTTGGGAATTGGAATATTCATGTACTCTTAAAACCAACATCAATTTTTTTAAAATTCTATTTGTGATTACAAAGCTATCTTCATGGTATTTGCATTTTTTTTTCTTTCACATATTTAACTATATTTTCTTACACATAGGAAATAAAATAAAGGAAACTTACGATCTTTAAACCGAAAGAGACATATCCTTAGGTCACGTTTATTTATTCCAATTCGTCCTTGCTTTTCCTAGACAAGGCCGTAAGTACCATATAAATGGTACGAGTGTTTTGACGTTTTAGGCATATATATATGATTTGAAAATGTGGACCAAACTTAGGTTCGTTTAGTCATTCAGTCACTGGTACTAATGATATATAATATTCATTCATATATAGTCCATATAATATAGATAGCAAGGGACATGCATGCATCACACACATAAACATACATACACATGAATTAATGTTTTTTTCGGGATTGTTAATAGAGTTAATGAATAAAGACTAATTGTGATACCCAAGACCAAACAAATCTCATGTCTTCGTCGTTGACTTTTCGTTTCAGTTAGGTGTATATTAACTAGAACAAGCCTTCCCACAATCTGTGTATGTGTGTGTATGTATATGCACGCACATGGTCTGTAAATATTTTAGTGACGCCATTGGTTGAGTAAGAAGGCATTAATAGGATGGGGGAATAAGAATGCCACATAAAAATAGTTTGTTGCGCACGATGGCGTATATACAGTATTAGAATTAATTTAATAATTTGGTGGGTATTAAGTTCTTTGTCTCCACGAACCATATGCTTCACATTCAATCTTTCTTTGTATTATTATGATCTTTGAGAATAGAAAAGAAAAAACTCACTTTATTGAACCAACCATCCACATGACCATTCGATCTATTTCACGAATATATAACTTATATATTTATATTATGTGTGCATGTATTTGATGTTCCATGGGTGGAAAGTTGATAATCTCACATGATCTTTTTTTTTTTGACACATGATCTACTAAGCAAGAATCTTCTTTGACTAATTATTTCGTTACTAAAAGATTTAAGTGTTTTGCTATTTTCATGAGAATTGTTAGATATTGCCATCAACGTCAAATTACAACAGTAAACTCCACTTGCCCTAACTTATTGATCAATTTGAAAGAAAAGAACAACAGAAATTAATTTTTCTATTCCAAAATTATTGCTTTTCTAAAAGCTGGCTATGACATTTGATGATTACACTTGTCGAGTATTTGACTATGCATTGTTCATTTATTTATTGACTTTCTCTAACTTTTGCTCCCCCCAAAATTCAATTTTAATCCTGTTGATACTTAAGCTAGCTTAACACGTGTTAGGAAATGGGATAAATATTCACCTTAGCATAAGCTTATCTTAGGGAATTTTTTTTTAAATAGATTATTTGATTCTCAAACTTTTCCGTTCTTTTAAATTTTGGAATCGATGAAGAAGCTAAATTAAGAATCATAGTGGCAAACTTATGCTTTCTTGGGTGGACTATGTCGCCTCTCCACCTTGATTGGTCAGCTTTACTGCAAATCTGATTTCCATTACTTATTAATTAGTCAATTTATTAATTTAAAGATGTTTACTTTTGCTAGATTAATAAAAAATGGGTCCAACATAGTGTCAAAACCTGTTTAAATATATTTATTTGGTCGGTCCAAAGAACACGATTGGCCGATTCGCTCTCACCTCTGTTCGGTTCAATGCCACTTTGAATTGTCTTTTTTTTTTTTTTAATATATATATATATATATATATATATATAATTAGCATAATCAATTAATTATTCTACTGGCCAATGAACTTTCGCCTATTTGGATGATAACTTGAGTGGTTCATTTTCATTACTATATAACTATAACTTGATTTGTTGATTAATTTAATTATCCGCTAGGATATTTTCAATTATTATTTTATTATCCGAGTGGCGAGCCCTGGATTATGGATATATGTCAATGTTACAACTTACAAGTGGCTAGCAAAATTTTCTCTGATTTGTAAATTAATTTGCACACAATATCTATTTGGTTATAAGTAAAATAGCTAAGCTGATTGATTTTACATTAATGCAGGAGTTAGTCAGACTGACGGTGCAACAGAACAGCAAAGGCCAAACGTGAGACAAACGCTGGCCACAGCTTATGACACATTTCTGGCACCACAAGTCAAAACTTGCATCGACGCGTCACATCCTTCTCTAGAGGACGCACGTTTCGTTAAAACGCGAGGAAACGCCGCAACCGCCAGTGGAATAATCACCGGTCTCACAACATGGTTCAGCCAACTCTGCATTCTCCTCCACAGGCTTTTAAAAGAACGGCGTCACGAATCCTTCGACGCACTTCGCGTTTTCCAAGTCGTCGCGGCTTCATTGCTCTGTGGTCTCATGTGGTGGCACTCTGATTATCGAGATGTACATGTAAGTATCATAAATATAAAAAACGAACAAACAATATTCAATTATTTTTTATCTAATAATATTTGATGTTACAGGACCGACTAGGCTTACTCTTCTTCATATCAATCTTCTGGGGGGTACTTCCGTCATTTAACGCGGTATTCACATTTCCGCAAGAACGCGCGATTTTCTCAAGAGAACGCTCGTCCGGTATGTACACACTCTCTTCATACTTCATGGCTCATGTGCTCGGATCGCTCACCATGGAACTCGTTCTTCCCGCGGCGTTCTTGACACTAACTTACTGGATGGTCGAACTACGTCCAGGGCTAGTCCCGTTCTGCCTCACTCTCACCGTGCTCTTACTATACGTTTTAGCATCACAAGGACTCGGACTTGTCCTAGGCGCAGCGATCATGGACGCTAAAAAAGCTTCCACAATCGTAACCGTGACAATGCTAGCGTTTGTCTTAACCGGTGGTTACTATGTCAACAAAGTGCCATCAGGAATGGTGTGGATGAAATACGTTTCCACAACGTTTTATTGTTACCGTCTTTTAATAGCGGTTCAATACGGAAGCGGGGAAGAGATATTGAGGATGTTTGGATGCGAGTTGAAGGGAACGCAAGAAGCGGCTTCATCGGCGGCGACGTGCCGAATCGTGGAGGAGCAAGTGGTCGGAGGTATTGGGTTATGGACGAGTGTTGGCGCTTTGTTTTTGATGTTTTTTGGGTATAGAGTATTGGCGTATCTAGCTTTGAGACGAATTAAACATTAAATGAGATGAGAGACAGATTGGGGGAAAATCAAATATAAATAATAAATAATGAGTGGGTAAAAAATTAATTTTTAGGTTTTAATTCGGAATATTAAGCCGTCGCTAATTGTAATTCTGCAATTTGGCGATGGGTTTAGCGGGTTTAGTCATGGATGGTTCAGTTTTTAACATGTGAAATGAAAATGACAAGTACTTTTATCTTAATTTGATTTTTAATAATTATGTATATTCGATCTATATTTTTTTCCTTTCCCTCCCTTAGCCGCGGGAAAAGAGTCTCTATCTATCTGCCTTAGCTTTGGTATATTTCCCTCAGTTACAATTTTTTTTATTGGTGTGTGACCCATTTGACTAGGCCTATTGACGAGTTCAATCTTGTTTATGGGCAATGGCCCATGGGCTTTTTAAGGCTCATAGTTACGATGCTTTTGCTGTTTAGAATCTTTCCTTAATCGTTGGTGAACCCAACCTATACTGTCTGGCCGAGAATACATTTTTCATTACACGAAATTAATCTAGTTCTACACAAGTGATTTCTTACAATGTAAGGCCAATAACACCCTCCTAAGTTTTACCAACTACACAGAAAAAGTGAGATTCATTCTCAAGTTTTTATTTTATTTCAATTAAGTATACTCTCCTGTGAAATTATTATACAAATATAAATAATAGAAGTAGAAAAACGGGTCACACAAATCTAATTATATTTAATTTTATTGAAACTTTCTTGCTATATTGGTGAAATTTTGTGAATACACTATAGAAAAAATATTGATGGGAAAAACCATTAGGACCTTTAACATGTGTCGACATAAATCTAAACTGAAGCTATCAGTAAAAGAAAAAAAAAAATACTTAAAATAAAAGTAATGACCAAATTTATTTTTCTATAAAAAAATTTAAAATAAAAAAATTGTTTACAAAAATGCTGGCGATTAGATATTAATATTAGATAATATCCAGTAAAATCTTTATGATTTTTTTTTTTTTTAATGGTAAAAGTGCCACTTGGCAGACGCTCTAAATTACAGAAATTTATGGAAATTATGGAAAAAAAAAAAAAAAAAAGATAACGCATAGAAGCTGACAAAAATCAACCGTCAGATTCATGATTGAATCATTTGAGACCGTCCGTTTTGAGTCGGTAAAAACGTGAACATAAATGGAAATGTCTCGTCACGCGTATTGAACCTTTGTCTGTATTTCTAGATATTCCCAAAATTCTCTATAAAGAGAAATGCAAACATTTGGTCGTGGAAGAAGACTCTACCTGATCCTCATCGTCGTCGTCTTCTCATCGCTTCTCGCTTCGATCGTCATGGCTGAATCAACGGAATCGTCTGTAGCGAAGGTTCACATCATCTACACCGAGAAACCAACCGATGAGGAACCTAAGACCTATCATCTCCGTACCCTTTCCTCCGTTCTCGGCAGGTTTGTGTAAATTAATTTCCACGGGAAAGAGACGATCTTTGGGTGTGATCGCGTTTATTTAGGTTTTTTTTTTTTTTCCTGGAATTTGGGGATTTTTTTCTTGAATCATTTGTAGAGGATTGTTTATAGATCGATTCTATGTGTGGATGTGTATGAAAATGGTAATGGATTTGTGTTTTGTTATTATGATAATTTCAGTGAGGAAGCTGCAAATGATGCTCTGATTTATAGTTACAAGGAAGCTGCTTCTGGTTTCTCAGCTAAGCTCACACCTGAGCAAGTCGCTGAGATATCAAGTATGTGTTTTTTTTTCTTTTTCCCAATAGATTTCTCGTTTATTGTCTACACATTTAAAAGTGATTTCAATACTTGTGATCATGGACTCAATTAAAACAATGGAAAATGTTTATGACTTGTATATATACAATTGTGCATGTTTACTCATAACATCCCCAAGTTGAGATAGGTGTATGAGATTTCAAAACTGTAGACACAGTATCATATAGTTTTTATGAATGCACGATTTGAGTATGTAGGCTTAGGAAAAACAAGATAAAGGTCTCAACTTGACCAATGCCTTTTTCTTTTTCTTGTTTTGTTTTATTTCTCATATGCTTTTGGATGTTGCAGAACAACCAGGTGTGATTCAAGTTGTGCCAAGCCAGACTTACCAGTTGCACAAACCTGCCGGTGTTGGTGGTTTCAAGTTGACATAATTTGACTTTGTGTATTCAACTTCTGAACTAAACCTGTTGCTTTACAGAAACTAGTCTGTTGTTGTAATGTTGTTGGCTTTGAACTAGTATCTAACTAAAATAATGTCATCAAGTTGCTTTGATTCGAATTGTTCTGTGTTGTTAAGAATTAAGTTTCTTCTATATAATAATTTCAAGAGAAATGGTTCTCCCTAGTGCCTAATTCATTTAATCCTGAAAAGTGAAAACAAACAATAATATTATTCCGAAACCAAAGTATTCATGGTCTCTCGTCTTGTGAAGTCGGGTAACAAAAAAAAATGTATTGCTTCTGTAGTTTCTTCTCAACTTCTACTCTCAATTAGAAAAAAAAATGAACCAAAAAAAATTATAGACGAGTTGTTACTACAAGTGCCATGTAAACGATCAACATTGTTGTTCTAATTGTGTCCTCTTAACCAGTTATAGTAGTGTACTCTTGTCCTCTGTAAGGCTATGGCATCGAAGGTTAAAAGCCTTTGTATTGTAAAGATACATCTCCTTGGCTATTCGTAAATCTTCTTTTTTTTCAATATCGTTGGAAGTATAGAGATAAACCCGATGAGGAAAAGCACTGACAATGTCTTGAAATCATACAGATCTTTTACCGATTTGAGATCTCCAATTGCAAGGCCAGCCTGCAAAAAAAGAAGAACCAAAATGAATCTCTGTTCACACATTATAAGCAGAGGCCATGAAACACAAAAGAATCTTGAATGATAGCATATCATAAAAGAAATGATGAAGAAGGAGCAAAAGAACTTACTCTGACTGTTATATAAGCTGCAGGGATGAGACCAATCGATGTCGCCAAAAAGAAGACATGGAAAGGTACATCAACTATTGGAGAAGCCAAATTGATAAAGAGATTTGGCAGTGTTGGTGTTATCCTCAGAAACAACATATAGTTCAGAAGCTTATCTCTACGCTTACTAATCTGAAACATTAAAACCACATCCTAATCAGTACCAAGTGAAGAATTCTCCTAAAGTCATCATTGCTATAATATGATAGAACAAAGGATCACCTCAGCCTGAAAGAATCTTAATTTGTCAGGCCATAGCCAAGTAATCAATGGCCGGCCGATCAACTTAGACAAAAAGAAACAAGAAGTAGCACCCGCAGTTGCGTTGAAAACAACCAAGACAACACCTTTGAATACACCAAAGAGAGCTCCAGCTAACAATGACATGAAGATAGTCCCTGGAATCATGAAGGTCTGCATAAAAATGTAGGTCGCACAGTACCCTAAAACGAACTGCGCCGGGTATTCATTCGCATAGTTGGCTAGATTATCTCTGAAACAACAACAAGATTACACATTTATTACTCGAAATCACGATATGAACACTATCATCTATACACAAAAGCTCAAAACTGGATCAAATTCGATTATACAAGGACACAGATTAACAATTTTTGCATCTTTATCAAAATTGAAGCTTAGATTTTAGAGGAAGAAGAAATTATACTTGAGCAAGCGGAGATCAGCGATGCTTCTTGGAAGTTTAAGCTTGCCAAATTCAGCAGCAGGCATGGTCATGTAGATACAGCAGAGTCCAGTGGAGAATACGAGGAAGACACCGAGAGAAACGGCGAGTTCCCACCGGCTAAGAGGGAAGCGATCAAGTTTAGATCTTTTCCCCGATGGTGAATCATCATCGTCTGATATAGCGCCAAGCTCTTCGTCCTTGATTAGAATCCGTGTCGGTGCCATCACCAAAATGTAACCCACAAAACCACCACGCGTATTTTAAATTCGATTTGTGGTGAAATCAAATCGATCTTATTTCATTTTTGGGGTTAACGGCGAAGAGAGAAAACCAACGATCTGAAATTCCGAGATCGGGGAAAAATGAATCGGAGAGGGATTAGAGTAGATCTGAGAGATTTAGGTTGATTTGAACAGATTCAATGGCATTTCAATTTCAAACTTATGAACCCTAGATTACCAGAAGCAATCGATTCAAGTTATTTGTTGTTTCTTCAGATTAACGTACAAAGAAAAAAATAATAAAAGAGGTGGAAAATATTTTAACAGAAAACGTGTGCCTTGTTTTTTTTTTTTCCCCCTCTATCACTATCGATCGAAGTCTGAGGGAGTTTGACGGTGGATCGATCTTAAGACCTTCTAAACGACCCAGAGGTTTCGGAATCATACTTGAAGATCGAAATCTCTGAACCGATGAGAGGGTTCGACCAAGCACACCGTATATATATTTTTTTAAAAAATTCATTAATTACGTAAACATTTTGTGCATGTTTTTTTTGCTCTGTCTCTCTTTTAATCAAGTTCTTCACATGTAAATATGTAATTGATGTCAAAAGATAATAATCGAGATATAATTTGGTGTAATTTATTGTAAATATATTTGTTGTCATCGATAGAGGTTTGAAACCTTAATTAAGAGTCTCTAAACTACAAGTTCTCCTAACTAATAGCCCACCATAGATTTGATGCGTATTGCAGCATTGTGGACCTTGTGGTATAGTTATTAGCACATTATGTTTTTAGTTAATGGGGATTGGGGATAGATTATATAATGGATGAGACGATGAGTTACCAAAATTGGGGCAACAAATAAAAATGAATAGAAAAACACAAAGGCTAAATAATTATTAAAAAAAAAAAAAAAAAAAAATTCCACCTTTGTGAAATTCACCAAGAAATTTCTAAGTAATAAACACAAACTTCTTTTACAAATAGACAGTTATAAATGTTATTTTCCAGATGGAACAATTAAATCATAGAATACAAATCAATATAGAAAGATTTTGTTTTAATTACGAGTCAGGGAAGCACCCAAGAGAATGATGTATATTAGCTTCGACCTCACTGTAGTTTTGATAGCTAGGCGCCGGATTATACGACTGCGTTTGGAACGGAGACATAAGGACATTAGGGTTATGTGGATGTGTGACTTGTGTCTCAAGCAAGTTATCGAGTGTTCTCCAATCTACACAGTTGAAGCTCTTCTCTTCTTCTTGCTCGAAACTCTCGTTCTGATCTTTATTTGTCCCTAGACTCGGCGACAAGCTCGGGCTGTCCAGCTGCGGGAGCTCGATGTTGCCATATTGATGCATCGATGAGGGTACATTGTTAGTATTGAAGTGATTATTGCTCATGAGCATTTGGTTAAGGTTATGGTTTGATGAAGATGCACCAATATGATGACTTGTGTTCATTGTCGCTGAAGCTGAGTAGTTGTTACTACTATCGACGTGGTAGAGCTGGTTCTGCCATGGCTCATACCCTAATGGCCTCTGGTTTGGAATTGGCTTCCTAAATGCTCGACACACCACCCAGCCTTCCTCCTGTAGTTCACAAACATATAAAGTTACTATTAAGATCACTGGTTTATATAACAATATTGGAAATTTTTATAGGTTCTTGGATCTCAATATGCTATAAGAGTTAGTGAGGTTAATATGAATGACTAATGAACTTTTTTTATTAGTACTTTGTGAATTGCGTATTAAAGGAAAAGTTTACATATATATACCTGAACCGGGGCAAGCTCGGAGTTTTGGAGGCGGTATTCGTGCATGATCCAATCGGACTTTCTTCCATTAGGAGCTCGACCCTTATAGTACACAAGTGTCTTTCGCATTCCTATGACACTGTTCTTTGAAAGCACCGCCTTGTCTCTACCGGTGGCTTTCCAGAACCCGGCTGCGGTGGCTCTATTGGTCCTAGTCCCGGTTGGATACTTCCTATCCTTGTGGCTAAAAAAGTACCACTCGTTTTGCTCTTCATACCCTAGTTTGCATCTCGCTGCAATGTAACACCAAATAATATTAATGTCATAAATGTCTTACATAACAAAATATTAGGAAATTAATGTTAAAAGAGAACGAAAAGAAAAGACTGAAAAAAATGTGGTGAATTTTTATTTGAGCACATGTATGGTATGATTCTACTTTCTCACTTAAAAAAAAAAAAAAAAATCAACCGGTTTAATTTCAAAAGAGGTATTATGATTTATGATAGTACTACATCTCTTGATTTTTCTATGTAATATTCTTTTCACACTCCGTTTATAAAAAAAAAACTTACAAGTCAAAGAAAGTAGGCTTTCTCATTCACTTCGCAATCGCATGCCAAATTCATCGCATATTATTGTTTTTTCAAAAGTCATATCACAATTAGACGATTTACTGTCATTGCATGCAATAGATTAATTAATGATAATCATTTTACAAAACCCATGTTGATTACCTTGTATATCCCACGGCTCCATTTTGTAGAGATCAATCTCCACAATGACATCTAAAGAACTCTTCATTGAATTGATCTTCCTATCAAGGTAATAACCAACAAGCTCTTCCTCCGTCGGATGAAATCGGAATCCCGGTGGCATACACGATTGCATTATATTATCCATCCACGAAGATCCTATAAACGTATTTAAATAGGAGAAAATGTTAGAGAAGTGAGTAAGAAACGAGATGGAGAAATGGCAGAGAAGAGAAATGATATGAAGGGAAATGTATTGTATATATAAACTAAACATAAGCATGTCTTTTTGGAAGCTATTGCGAAAACCTTAGACAAAACAAGGCACAACCTTAAAGTTTTGTATTTGGGACCAAAACCAAAGCCTATTACAAGCTTCGTTATATTTAATTATAAGAAAAGGATCGGGTGGCTCTTGGGTCCAATGAAATTCCAAAAGCTGTGCTGAGTTTACTTGAGTAATGATAGTGATGTTACACACGGACGCACACGATAATATATTATATACCTATAAATATACAAACACACATATATGAATTAACATGTAGTTGGATATTATATCCAAAAGCTTAGATCTTTAAGCTTAAGGCTATCGCTATTATATGTTGCTGATGATGGTTATGATGTATTTTAACGGGACCACCCGAAAATGGAAGAGTTCTTTCTATTTTACAAAAAGAACAAAAAAAATATTAATAACAAAAGTTCGATAGTGAAAGTTTTTGGATTATATTTAGTAGATAAACATTAGGTTTACGGGTTTGTTTCGCCTTCTACATACCAAACGATGCTTACAAACGAAAAGATTAAAAGTTTATACAATATGTACTATAATATAACATACGGTGGTATTATAAGACCAAAAATATACAGCAGTACTATATATATCTATATTTATATGCATATGTAAAATAATAATATATATAAAGGATATATAGCCGAAAAGCTTGACGGGTGGAAGTCACTAAGGTTGATGTTCCTTTGAGTGTATTACACACTCTTGTCTTAAGTTATATACTTATATCCCTATATACTATCTATATATTATCAATTATAATGGTGCAGCAGTTATTAATTTCCAAGAAACAATAATTTCGTAGAAACATTGATTCCAAAATCCCCACCATTCATTTCGATTTCCCATTTACTCTAAATTTTGTGGGTCAATGCCCACATACACTCACATGTTTACTATTCAAGACTATTCAAGATATGAAACTATATGTATACCCATACACCAAACGATGATCACATAAGTATGATGAAAAATGCAAAACAGAAACGCTGATGCATCATATCATGGTTCATGCATGTATATTTACGTGTAAAGAAAAGAAAAAAACTAAAAGAAACAACGGTTTGAAACTTACAAGCTAATATAGATTGGAAGATGTTGATTGGACAAACAAGAAGAATTGTTATTTTGCAAGCGATTTCCACAAGGACGATCTAAAAAGAGTAGAAAAAGGAAGGAGGAGAGGAGAGTTCAAAGGAAGATCGATTGAAATATCAAGTGTGGATTGAATGATTGTTTTATATATATATAACAAGACAAGAGGAGCTTGGCTTTTAATTAGATCACATGTACATGGACCATCTAGAGATCTTAGACTGTTTATATAGGTTTTATGTGCATTTATGTGAGCATGCTTATTTATATATAAATATGGTAAGTGTGTGTCATGTGGGTGCAAAATGATGATATAAGGAGAAGGAGAAGAAGAAGAAGAAGGAGATGAAGGAAAGGATTTGATTGCGCGTGGGATTAGCCATCTACGGTTTGTTTTTGGTCGGCGGCTCTCTCTCTCTCTCTCTCTCTCTCTCTCTCTCTCTCTCTCACCGCAATTTTTTGTTTAAAGTTTTTCCAATCTTCTCCACTTTACCGGCTGCTACTGCACAACTCCAACCTTTTTTAATTTGTCTATTGCTTATTCGTTATTACATCACACAAGACAAAATCAATTTTTTTTTTCGTGAATAAATGTTTTTAATCTATTACATACTTCATTACTTTTTGAGCTTTACGAGACTTATTTAACCTCTTACACTCCAAACTTTAAATCTTTCTTTTTTTTCACTATGTTCAGTTACTTACTATATATATTTTTATAATTTCACAATGATCATTATGCAAAACCGTCTCAACCCATTTAAAACTCATGTGTACTACGATTTTAAAATTAGGGTTTACAGAATTTGTATACATATTAAAAGAAGTTGAAGTTAATAAACAAAAAAAAATTGAAGTCATGTAATACACCAATTGCACATGCCAAAGACCTCATGTCATTATGAACATGTAAGACTTTTTTTGCAGCGTTCCTATAATGTGTTTTTTGAGTAATTTCAGTCTGAGCTTTTTCTTAGCTAAAACGTACGTATATATATAGTTGAGTAAGGACTGGATTTGTAAACCAAAGATGAATTATAGTATATATTCTATTATTAATGGAAAAATTATTGTTAACTACACGAACTATTGCCCAACACATAACTACACATACGAACTATTATAATATATTAAAAACTACACGAAATATTAGATTTACATGGTGACATACACAAACTTATATCAGTTATGTGCCCAACACCATAATTATTTATTTTTCTATCTTCCCGGCACACCGGTAGATAATAACCGATCTGACCAAACTTACCAACTCATGTATCCACCTTTCTTGATCCAAACCCGACTCAAATAAAATTAAACCCAAAACCAACAGTAAAATAAAATTAATTTTACCCTAAGAAAAAATTAAAAAAAACATACCACGACCTTACTTTAAAAATATCTCACGATCTTACAATTCATGTTCACTTATGATTTTGCTTTACATGTACTTCGTTTCGAGTCTAAGATAATAACCGATCTGATCCAACTTACCAACTCATGTATCCACCTTTCTTGATCCAAACCCGCTCAAATAAAATTAAACAGTAAATAAAATTAATTTTACCCTAAGAAAAAATTAGAAAAAACATCCCACGACTTCACTTTAAAAATACCTCACGATCTGAAAACATCTCACGATCTGAAAAAACCAACAGTGAACATGAATTTTCAGATCGTAGATTTTTTAAAGTGAGATCGTGGGATGTTTTTTGTAAAAAAAAATTTCGTAGGGTAAAATTAATTTTATTTTGCTGATGGTTTTGGGTTTAATTTTATCTGAGTAGGGTTTGGATCAAAAAAAGGTGGATACATGAGTTGGTAAGTTTGGTCAGATCGGTTATTATCTACCGGTGTGCCGGGAAGATAGAAAAATAAATAATTATGGTGTTGGGCACATAACTGATATAAGTTTGTGTATGTCACCATGTAAATCTAATCTTTCGTGTAGTTTTTAACATATTATAATAGTTTGTATGTGTAGTTATGTGTTGGGCAATAGTTCGTGTAGTTAACAATGATTTTTCCATTATTAATTGTGTATTTATATATGTAACCCCAACATTAGAAAGCGCTAAATAAATCGGATAAATGGTTAGGTATATGTTTGCTGGATCTGGCGACTGAAATGTGTCTTTTTTTTTAATATGTAACCCCAACGTAAGGCGAAATATATAAAGATAAAAGGATTAACTAATAAGTATATAACTTTCAACATCGAAAGGATTTACACGCATGTTCATATATGGATTACTACGTAAATCTCACTCAATATACTACTGCATATGATTTTATAATGTAATATAGGGTATACAAAATCCCAAGTCTAGATCCACTGGTTAGAAAAATAAAATAAAAAAGTCTAGATCCACTCGAATTAACCACATATTTTTAATCTAGTTTTTTTATTGGTTAAACAAATATTTTCAGATTTATAGTAAACCTAAAGGAACGAACGATGTCCATTAAAACATGATGGAATAATCTATATTTGAACATTATATAAATTAGAAAAATAAAAGAGAAGAGTAAAACAGATGAATATCATATGTTCTCAAGTCTTTTTTCCTGCAATCCAGCTTCCATTGTCTGGTTTGGTGGCGCCGTCCTTGACACGTGTCGTCAATACTAAAAGACACGTAAGCATCATCAGACATGTTTCTATCACATAACTAATCATTGGTTCCTCATCTGATATCCGCTTACGCGGGTCCCACCAAAGCCGTTGGCTGTCGTTTTTTCACCTCATGCTTTCGGTTTATGCATCTGGTGACGTCATCTCAGTAACTCATTGACTCTAGTCCTTGTAGAAAAATGAAAAAAACATAAAAGATTCATACTGTACATATGACAAAGGTAAAACACGAAACTCGAGGAGAATGGATATATAGAAAAAATGAAATGAAAATAGTAACAAATGGATACAAGAATGGAAAAGGCAAAAGAGCACTCGATTTGGATTCAGTTTTCACATGCATGCCTTGCGCAAGGTGGGGAGAGAGATAGCCTATAGTTCAAATCCCAAGATCATCTACCCATTAATCCTTTCACACCATTCACCTTTTCGATATTTATAAATGTCCCTTGATCCCTATTTTCCTTTTACTAATCATAATGTCTCTAACTCTCTGTATAAATATAAATATATATATATATATATATCACCCCTTCTCTTTTTTGAATCCAATCCATATTTACGGACTCATTTGATGTATATGATGACATACGAGTTCCCCATATATACATTCATTTTTTTTACGGTATATCATGAAGTACTAACTACCAAGACATATATATATATATATATATATATATATATATAATTAAGCATGCCATTTTATTGTCCAGAAAAAAAATTGATTTAATATATGTTACGCTTATCCTTTATCTATATAGATTGAATTTACAATGGGTTTAATAGTGTTGACTGTTGACAGATAATACATGAGATATCAGTATCTGAAGTACTGTGTTTTCCATATTTACAAATTATCGTTTCCATATAATTTTTCTGGATGTTTTCTCTATAAAGACGTAACTTGATGTATATGGTGGTCATAATCATATATTGTTTGTACTTGTCACTCTTCACTAATCACAATTAGCGTCAACGGTAACTAGTGGGTTTAGTAATTTAACCAAATAGTTACCGGCAGAGGTCAACTAGCTTGCTGTTGTTCTTAATTGAAATTCTTATCTGTCATTTTACTGCAACAACAACAAAATTAAAAAAATTATCTGCAGTTTTTTATCCACTAACGTTAGTGGATAGTTTTAGTTAACTAAAATACTGTTGGAGATAGTGACGCAACTGTAAATTAGTTGTTGATTCCATCCTAACTATTGGCTGGCCGGTTTAACACCCTACGATATTTTATTATTTTACTTTAACTAAGATATTTACAAGATTAATAAGCGAAATTCTTAAAGCATGAGAACAAAAGTATTTGACACATTAGACGCACGATTTGTCTTTGGAGGCTGTTACTTTACCGTCCACGAATTAAAAGGTTGTCCATATCACGCCAATATCTTGAAAATATGATACACACTGGTCCAAAGACTCCAAGGTCTAGCCTTTTTCATCTGTTAATGTAGAATTTGAGGAAATCTATATCCCTAGACATATTCATCTCATATATCAAACTATATTAGCAAGAATATCTCAATTTGGTTGACTCATGATCTTTTTTTTTTTTTTTTAAGTAATTTCAGTTTGTTTGAAATTATGTTATGAAACAAATTTGTGGTCGGAGACAGAGTAACCGCTGTGATCGACCAAAAGTCCCAACAGGCCCTATTACCTTTTTTAGTCGACACATGAAATATTTTAATTTTCATTTCTACTCTTAATAATTACTCTTAATAATTTTTCTTATTAACCGACTTTATAGTTTATGTGAAATCGTAATTAAATTAAAACCATACAATTTAATTTAATTTGCTGTAATTTATTTTAATTATAAGATATAAAAGACAGAAAAGTCGATGAATAACAAAGTATGTGAAATATAATTATTTTATAGTTTTCTAACTCAAAGCTTTAATATGCTCTATGATCTGGACATCATCTATATGTTTAGTTATAATCTTACTTTTGAGTTAACCTATGGTTTTGAATTGTAGTAAAGAACGACACAAATTAAACTGTTTTAGATAGAATAATTTTTTGTTCACTATTTATTAGTTTTGATACGCACTATGCTAATAGAAACTAATACATTTTTTTGTTGTTGCTCTGTCTGTAATGGATAAATTATATGAAAATATGATCAGTAATGAATTATTATTCACCAAAATAGGACGAATTAGCCCACAACGAAAATAAGTTCATTATGGTTAGTGTTTTCTCTCAGTCTGCCAATCTTGGTTTTTTTTAATATTTAAGGAGAATTGTTCGTTTAAATGGGTCCAAACTCCTAAAATTGTAAATTATGAACTTAATCTGATAAAATCATTACAATCTGATGTGATCTACCGACCTTTCACTTTCCTTTATTTTCTTAATACTGTATAGTCCATTTGTATTGGACTGCTCATCAAACCCCCAACATAAAAATATATAATATACTGTACTATAAACTTATGGCCACACACACCTTTCTTTCCATTGGTCACTTCGAAGATTAGTCCGATAATATTATACTATTATACTTGAGAAATTCAACAAGAAGCTAAATCAACCAAGTTATCCATTTGTGCACATAATTAATTTAACTATACAAAGAATTTGTTGCTGAGGAAAAAAAAAGAATTGGTTAACAAAGTACCTGAAAAAAAACTATGGAAATATGCCTAATTATATTGACAAATATCACGGAATTTGTATTGTGCCCAAGCAACTAGCACCGTTTAAAATATTGATTGGAAGGTCAAATTAGATATTCCTCGGTGACAAGATAAATGAGTTTATTTTTTAAAAAGGATAAATGAATTAGAAAAAGATGGTTTCCCGAAAAAGAAAGAAATAAATTTGCTTTGGCTGAAAGAGTTAGCTTAGGATCTTGTCTTAGATTCTATCCTAACTGAACTTTGACAACGACCTGTATCTAGAAACAACCCTCAATATGTTTCTTTTATTTACCAGTTTTATAATATAGAAAAAAAAACATGGCTTTACTTCTTCTTCTTCTTCTTCTTCTTTTTTCATTTTTATTTTATTTTTAGAATCGGATATTTCCCCGCGTTTTTTTTCAAACCACCTGACTCGAATTCTGAAAGAAAGATTTGACAAAAAAAAAAAATTACCGCAAGCTCAACATATATAAAACACCCGAACCGAAATTCAAATGTCTAAGTGATCCACACAGATGCGAAAAATCGTTAGACCATCCACGCCCATAAGTCATTTTGTTATAACTTTAAGCATCTGAGCGATATATATATATATATATATATATATTTTTTATTGTACCTTATGAAACAATAATATCCACCACTTGTAACAATCTTTGTGATTAGATCATTGTGTATAAACATAATTCGCTCGAAATTCTTTTTATATGCTTTTCTCCAATAATCTCACAGATATATTTTTTGCACCCTGAAAGATATCATATCCACCAATGAATTATTACCAGCCGATCTTGGTGACTCAATAATAATTAATAAATAGTAAGTCATAATTAGTGATACTCATCAGCTATATATATTAATCATCGTCGATTTTTTAATTATCTCATAGGCACTGATTTCGAATTTGTCTTTATGTGATAATGTTTGGATTTTTTTTGGTATGACAGTTACCTTTACTTTATGAATAGTCTGAAAACTATATATATAAGATAAAATGACATGTTAAGATGGTATATTAGGATCATTGGAAATTTAAAAGGGATCACCACTAATATATAAGAGATATGAATCACTCCACTCATTATTAATTGGTTTTGAGTTGGAAGCCCATTAAACTTAACATGGTTTCAGAGCTTCGTTCATTGATCCAAATAGGATGGTCCAAGAAGAGTTTATTGTCGGTCCTAAAGTGAGATTCGGTTCGAGATGGGCTGATAAGAGCCATTATTTCGAGGGAGCGTGTTAGAATCCCACATCGAAAATCTAAAAGGGATCAACACTAATATATAAGGAATATGAGCTACTCTACTCATTGCCAATTGGTTTTGAGTTGAAAACCATTAAACTTAATATGGTAAAATTAAATATCTAATTTGTATTTTTGCAACCCACCACAGATATCACTTGATAATCAATGATTTTCTTGAAAGATGCTACGTCTTCTTGTCCTAAGTTCGAGTTTTTGTTAGAAATGTTATCAAATTGGTGGTTCGAGAAACTTCTTAGTATAGTATTAAAAAGTTTGAAAATGCTCGGATGTTAAGATTGAATGAGAATTAAACGATTGGCTAAATAATGATTAACGAAAGTTATATTATAATTTAGCCGCAATTAATGATGAAGGGACGGTGGATGAAGATCGACCACTAATTTCCAAGTGACCCCTAAAACCTCTCTACTTGTCTCCCTATTCCACACCCTATTTGGTAACCATTAAGTCAAGATTTCCCATTAGCCATAATCTTTCGTTATTAAAAATCCAATGTATATATTTAGTTCGTCAAAACATGTACAAACAATTTTCACCTTTGGTGTTTGTAGAGAGATCAAAAGTGAAGAGAAAATATGCTGACATGCTGTATTTTGTTTGGGGCGGTTTAGTGGGAGTGCTCATAAAAATCTTGGGATTTATTAATTTTTAATTTGGCGAGTTTGCGTCTCTATCACAATATGTATCAAATAATAGTTCCATATAGTTATTCTTAAACGACTATAATTGTTTAAATTATTCTCCTTTTCGAAATTTCAAACTTTTCTCATCATTTTTTTATCATTTGTTTTTTTTTTGTATCATTTTTATGAGTAGAATCAACGACAACATAAAACCGAGTGAGACCTTCCAAACATCCTTTTTCTCTTTATAACCCCTTTGTATCATTTCTGCGTGTACCGTACAAGTCCTGGAATAAAAATATTTTGATGTATATAAATTCGTGAGGAGCTTTATAATGTGTTGTATTCATTATAAGTTTATAACCAATATTCACATTAATACAATATATAATATATTCAGAACCTAGCTGAATTTTAGCTTTCATTTTGTTCTGTCAAAAATATGACCACTAATATACAATTTTTTATTTAGACGCTTACAATGTTACTTGGTAAATGTGGTTATTTTTAAGTCAGTAAAATTTTAATCTGTTCTAAAGAAAGTCTTACCCATCTGTTTAACTAAATTATAGTACAATTAATTATCCTTAGTCAGTGGTTACGATGATTCAAACCAGTTTTTATGGTTAAGGATTAATTACAATCTTTTACTATGTTGTATATGCGTGAGATTAGGTTATGGTTTAATAAAGCTTGATTAATAGTTGAAATTTAGTTTGGGACAAAAGACGTATGCAATGTAATGCCTAGTGGCTAGTGTGATACTACCTCAAATTTCGATTTAAAGTCACATAATTTGGGACCCAAAACGAATATCTCAATATGTTGATAAGTTAAATTTAAGAGTTATATAACAATTATCAAGAAACCGAATTTTAAAAATGGATTAATAAAATGAGGAAACTAAAAAAAATGTAATGATGAGAGAGCAAAAACTTCTAGAGGTTTGAATGGAACAGAGAGGCTGATGATGATATGTCGGCCCACACCCCCAAGTTGTCTCATTGATCCCATTGCTTCTCTCATACTTATTCATCTTTTCTTACATTTAATTTTAGTTTTCTTTTTGTCTTTCTTTTAGGTTCCTGTACATCTTAATTATTTTAAAATTAGAACACTTTTAAAAAATTAAGTAGCTTTTACTTATTAATTTGAAAATGGTTTGAGAGCTTTTCTTGGACAAGGGACAGAATTTTGTTTTATAACACAGAATAACTAGTTTAAGGCACTAGCTATTATCTATGGAACTTTCTTTGAATGGACGGAAGACACAATTCTAGCTATTTCAGTTTTTTTTTTTTTTTTTGGCTTAATAAAGAATTAGGTACTATGCATGAACAAAAAATTCTCAAAAATATATAAAATAACATGTGATAGATTTCAGATAAAAAAAAAATTATCAGACGGAAAATAGTGAAAGAAATTTTCAGTTTTACTAGTTTTGTTTATACGGACTTAAAATTGAGACATGTCTAAAATTCGATATTATAATATAAGTATTGAAATACCTTTTGGGATTTAGAAACAAAATTCAAAATAAAATTCTCAGTTCATTTTTGTCCAGTAACTTTAGTAGCAACAAAAAATTCTACAATTTAAAAAGAAAATCGTCTTTTCATTACTTATTCATGACTTTAACTCTCCTAGTTATCTACTTTTGATTCATACTTTAAGTAAAAAACCAATCTGAAAAAAAAGAAGTAGAGAACATATAAATGCTAAAAATTAATCTAAAAAGATAACAAAAAATAATTGAAGAATATTAAGATTTTAAAATGTTGAAAATATTTCGAGAGTATTTCACTCATATGAAAGGCAAGTCCCCAAAAATCTTTGATCCCTGGAAGAGGCAATTCTCTAGTTAAACTAACCCAAACAAGTTGCTTCCTTTGATTAGAGAGTTGCGATTAAGCATGAACACAACTGCACAAGTAATTTTGTTTATTTGTTAAAAGAAAAAAATAAAATAATTTGAACTAGTAAAACTGTTATGTACAAGAAATTAATAAGTGAACGAAGATATGGATTATAGGAATCAAGCATTGTCTTTCACTTCACCTTTTTTTTTTTTTTTGGCTACGCATCAGTTTTTACATATATATATATATATATATATATATATATGTTCTGAAGTAGAAAACATAGCTAGGGTCTCTTCATATGTGTAGAAGAAGCCATTTGAAACATGCATCAATTGCACATACATGTAAAATAATTCAACTAGCTCTTACGCACCAAACATATTGTAAAGATTTTCATCATTTTGGTTCACAAGTGGACTTATTCGCCACGATCATGGACATGTTTACCTGTGTAGAACAGCTAGACAAATTTTGAAAAGTCCAATGAAACATGTTTGAAAATGGTCCAAAACAAATGTTTACTAAGCAAGAAAGGGCTTCCATGGGCCTCAATCAACAAGTTTAATGGGCCTCAATCAACAAGTTTTACATTTGGGCTTGGACCTTTATCAAACCATATTCCCCTTATTAAATGAAACATTGAATCCTCCACCAAAGAATATGGGAAACAAAACTCACAATTTTTGTATTTAAAAAAAAAAAAAAAAAAACTCACAATTTTTATTGTTTTTGTTTCAATAATTCCAAACAAATGGGAAGTCAATAAAATCGCTTAAGACAAGCCATGAGAGTATCAGTGTGTTCAGGCTTTCCAGCAGAAACTCTGACATAACCTTTAAGCTCTTGACTGTTGTAATGACGAACCATCACACCCATTTTTGCCAAATCCTCTTTCAGCTTCTTTGCGTCCATTCCTGATGTAACCTCACAGAGAATGAAATTCGAATGGCTCGGATATGGATTCAAGAAAGGAACTTCTTTTAAAAGCTCGAAAAGTCTTTCTCTTTCGCGTACCAACGCGTCTCTCACATCTTCCAAGTATTTCCCGTTTGAAAGTGCTGCTAATGCAGCTACTTCTCCTGCAACAGAGACATTGTATGGCTGCTTCGCTCTCCACATGTACTCGATTATGCTCAATGGAAACGCTCCATATCCAACTCTAAGCCCCGCTAAACCTGAAATGTCATAAGAACTCTTAGATACAGGTCTTTTAATATGTATTGTTTAGATTATATAGTGATAAACCCGAATTTTTTACCAGCTCGTTTGCTAAATGTGCGGAGAACGATTAGGTTTTCATACTTTTTCACCCATTTCATCTTTGATTCAAGTCCTGAGAATTCGATGTAAGCTTCATCAAGAACAACAAGTATTGGCATCACTAGAATCTTCAACAAATCCTCCTCCTTGATGATACTGTAACAAAACGAAACTCAGATTAGCCATAATGACTAATAAAATAATACAATTGGGTTAAGAGTTGTGTTTTTACCTCCCATCTGGATTGTTTGGAGAAGTTAGGAATATGCATTTGGGTTTCTCTAGTTCTACAACTTCAGCGATGCGTTCCACGTTCAAGCTGAAATCAGGGTTCCTTGGAACTGTGAAGCAAACAAAGACCAACGAATCTAAGACTACATATACAGAGCGAGAGAGAAGAAAAATCAAACAAAGTAAAACGCATATATTCATAAATCTAGCACCTTTAATGACACCTGCATCATTCACAGCAGCATCAAACACATACATTGAGAAAGTCGGAGGACAGTCTATGATCTTCTCCCCAGGATCCAACACACACCTGCAACACAAAAGTTTAATCAGGAAAATACATATTTGGCGAGGAAGAAACTCAATTTACTTTTGAAAAAAAATCAAATCTTCAAAGCCAGACCTCATGATCAAATCGATTAGTTCATCAGCACCACAGCCTACAAGAATGTATTCAGACTCAAGACCAGAGTCTTGAGCAAGTGCATCACGAAGTCGACGACTTTGTGGATCAGGATAAACATAAGGGAATTTCATATTACCAAGAGCTTCAAAAACCTACACAGAGCATCTGAAACCTGAAGTTAGGAAAGGACGATCCTTTCTTGAATCATCAACATATCTGTTTGAGTGAGAGAAAAGATATAAACTTGCCTCAGGAGGAGGACCATAAGGGTTCTCATTAGCATCTAACTTGACAATATCCTCAGGCTTTCTTCCTAATTGAGCAGACAAAACCTAAATTACAATAAAAAAAAGTCAACACTCAGAGCAAACAGTGTTTTAAACTGAGGGGGAAGTTTATGAAATCAAACCTCAAAGGGTAAAATTGGTTGATAAGCAGCTAATTGTCTCAAATGAGGACGGATAAAAGAGTCTCCTCCCATGGTTATATTCTTGGATTCGTCTACAGCTGCACTTGAAGACTGAACACAATAAACCCTATTCCGAAATGAGCACAAGGGTTTCTTGAAAAATCTCGACTTTAGAAGATTTGACTCTGAAGAATGATGAATTGAAAACGATGGAGTGCCCTGAAGATTGATCACACCCATCTGCGAAAGGTGGAATCAGTTATATAGGAAACAAACTGATGCATAGAGTGAAGCTGAAATCTGAGAAATGTTACCTGAGAGTTGTGAGAACGTAGGGGCTTCAATGGAGAAAACCCTAATGGATGAGAAGAGGAGTTGGTATAGACACTGAGATCGGATTCGCTGACCCACTTGAGATTATATTGACAAAGGTTGGATTTTTTTTTTTTGTATTCCTCTTAAGTCTTAATTGTAGTCTGACTGAGGATTCCAGGACCAATTTAGGGGTAACCGGAAATTGAATCCGTAAACCGGGTCTGAAGAATCGGGTCGGTTTGATTTCTTGACTTCAGAGAAAAGGTGGCATAGTCTTCTCAAGTAGTACTAAAAATCAAGTCTACTTTTTTTTTTTTTTTTTTTTTCCATATGAATGGTCTTCTAATTTCCTTTTCAATACCCCGAAGATTCCGGAGACACCTAAATCAGTTTTGATTATAGAATTATGGTGGGATTCTATAGGTTTTCATTAAAAAAAAAGGTATATATTATGTAGCTCGATTTTATTTGTATACCTACTAAAAATTGGCTTTGATTATAATGACATTGGACCAATATTTAGCTTTCATTAGAAGGATTGTTGATATCGATAATGTTTCCCATGAAAACTAACTACCCATCAAAACTATTTGGTAAAGAGTATTAATGTTTTGTTTTCTGTCTTAGTCAATGTTTATCATTTTAATTGTTTATGTTTAAGTTTAACATATTGAATAAAGTCAACTTTTTTTTATTCATGTGAATATCACCTAATTTTCATTTTTTGATTTAATTCATTTTTTGATTTAATCAATTTTAATTCTTGAATATGATTCACGAAATCATGGTGGGATTCTTAAGGTGTTCAATTTAAATAAAAAATATTTTTATGTAGATTTTTTAAAAATAAATAACAATTACTAATATTGTCTAGTATCCCCTAAGAAGTTTTTTCAAACATGATCACTTCTCAAGGCATCAAATAGAAGGATGTCTTCAAACAATTACAATTGTCTTGCTCATGTTTTTCTTTGTTCTTTTGAGTGCATATAAACAAGATGCTTAGCACTTTTGTCTACTAGATAATTTTAAACTGAATGGGGGCATTCACAATTTGGATTATCAAAGAGTCGGTCGATAACGCTTTCACATTGAAGTTATTGGTCGCATGCTTGTAAATTAGCACAATTCTGCCAAACGAGAAGAAAGCTTCATTCCTTTTCTCATAACTCTTTTTTTTTTCTTGAAGGCATCATTCTATCTAAGAACTAAGAAGCTAGAAGTGATTAAATAGGAGTATTAAATAAGGATTCATTTTATTTTATAAAAGGACAACGAAAACTTTCAGTATGATTAAAGTCTCTTAACTTTGGTATTCATAGGACCGCTTCTATTTTTTTAAGAGGAAACAAATCTTTTTGATCACATATTAAAAAGTGATATATCAAATCTGCCAAAAAAAGGTATATCTAACAAACACAAATGGAATGTTTCAAAATTAAACTTAAAAATTCTCTGGCGGTAAAATGATAAAGCTAGTTTTACATGCTTGCTCTCGTATGCAAACTTTTACTTTCCTTTCTAGGAAATTAATAAATATACAGCCTAACTATCTAACCCTCTTATTTTTACCTTCTCTCATTTATCATCTTATAATTTCATTCATTACATATTCAAACCAAACCCCACGCAGGATGCAAAGAAAAACCAAGCCGAGGAACCAAAAAAGACTCCAAAATCCAAATGTATGTTCTTAAAAATTTTAGGTCCCTAAAATTAATTGTTGTGAACCACCCAAAGTCCCAAACTACAAATAACTTTTTCAGAAATTTACACAAAAATCCCCTGAACTTATGAATTCTACAGAAAACCCCCCCTTAAATTATGAATTCCACAAAAACCCCCCTGTTCACAAAGTATCACGTTGAGATCACCGTGGATGAGTTTTCGCCGGCGATCTCTGAGACAAACTCCTCAAAACAAGAAGCTTTTTCAAAACCTTAATCAACATCAACACGTTCGGACTCTTCTTCTTCGCCGGTTTTTTCGATAACTTCTTCCCACACCCCACGGCCACGGCGGAGCTTTCTTCGGATAACAAAGACGGTTTCTTCTCTCCACCGTCTCCGCCGGGTTCAATCCTCAAACTCTGGCTTCTCGGCTGCAGTTCTTCGTTGAGATCTTCCCACAACATATCCATTTTCTCCTCTGCTCTCTCGTCGTTCCAACGGCTTCTCATCTCCACGTACGAGAAGCTCTTCGTCTGATCGTGATCATCGCCTTTTCCGATGATTAATCTCCCAAAACCAAAGTCGTAATCTTTCCGACGAGAATTCTCCGGCGAGTGTTTCCACAGTGGAGGTGAATCAAGACCGGAATGGTGGGGAGAATCATGAGAAGCGAGAGATGGGAAGCTAAATTCTTCAGAGGACACTCTGTTCAGAGCCATATTTCTGAGATCAAGAAATAAAAAAAATATATATTAAAAAGAAGAAAGAAGAAGAAGAAGACCAAAGAAACACACAGTTTGTGTTTTGTTGGTGATGTTGGATTCGTTACTCTGTTTTTTTCTGCTTCAACTGCTACAACAAGTTATCTTTTTTTTTTTTTTTTTTTTTTCCTTCTGAGGATATTTTAGGTGTAACAGAGGAAGATTTTGGTTTATTTGAAAAAAAAAAATCTGTAATTATAGTTAGATGTGTTGACTATTCATCTTTATTTTGGTAACAAATTAAAATTTTGTCTCTTCTGGGTTTTTTTTTTTTTTTGCAAGCAATGATATTTTTAGAGATTTTATTTCTCAATCAGTCAACTGTAATTTTCTTTTTTAGGTAAGTTTAGACTTTATAGCCTTATAGGTGATACACGTATTCTCCTCTGTTTGTAATTCTAATCAGATTAATTTTTATCATGATCCGTTTATTCAAAGTTAGCTTGTAAAGAGAAAAACAGATTTACTTAAATGAGAAAGTTGAAAATTTGGAGTTAAAGATTTTGTGCTATTGTATAGTTTTAACTTTTAAGTAAATTAGATTGGTGATTAGGACTAAGATATGAAAGTGACAGAACGCAGTTTCAATTTGACATCTCATCTACCGGTGGAGTGATTGATTGAGGAAAGATGAAACATAAAACGTTCTCTATCTATTATCATCAATGTTATAATAACTAATTTAACTCCACCTCATCAAAAGTCAATTTCTTCCAAAAATTGATTAAAAACATGTGTTTCGGCTTTCAAAAGTCTTCAATTTTAGTATTTTCAAAGGGTATAAACCAACCAACGGAGAAAACAAATTAAAAAAAATATGCAAATCTTGAATTAATCATATGCTTGTAAGACCAATTTAAGCAAAACCCATCTCTGTGTTCATAAAAAAATTTAAAGGTCACAAAAGGGTTTAGGCGTGGGTGTGTGCTAATGGCGTGTGCTTTGAACTCACAGCATATTTACTGACATTGGAGAAGATGATGATCTCATCTGAGATCTCGTCCTCGTTCCTTCCTCGGTCTTCTTGAACCATCTTTAATTGTTAGACAGAACCATGGTCCACGCTCATAGTAGCTCGAGATAAAGGAAAAAAGGTTGACGCTTTGCCTTGCAGTTATAGCAGTGGACCAGAATACAAAGCGTTTTAAGGTGACCGGAGAGATTCTTGGCGTCTAAGTGGAATGCCTTCTTCCTCATTATTATGCTTGCTTAGACGCAACGGTAATATTACCGATGAACCTGCAATAAGATAGCAAATATCAGTCAGTTGCAAACTCTCAGAAAACTCCAGAGAGATACATACACTTGGTGTTAATATTGTATGGATACAACAGATGGCAAATCCTGTTGTCAATCACGAATAACTGTGTTTACGAAATTCTAGCTAAGAGTGTGTACATGCATATAGTATGTATATTCTTGTTCCAGAGAGTAAGCATCATTTGAGATTTCTTTCCATATCGTCGTACGTTTTTTTCCTCATTGAATGCAAAAACACTCTTTGCCCGTCAGAATCTTCCAAGATGGAAAAAAAAAAGAGAACACATATGCATAAGAGTGCCATAAATGAAATTAAGGAACATACCCTCGACCATGTCCTTTGTTCTATGGAGAAGAAAAGTGCCTGAAAGTATTGTAACAAATCCACACATTTCTGTGACAATTTGAGTACCGTTTTGCCGATCCCAGTCCTGTTCATAAACCCAGTGATTTGATTCATGTACAGAAGGAACAATCTAACACAACCATAAATACATTTTGTGGGAGAAGAGGCTACCTTAAACATGATGACACTCGCCAAAATAGTTAGAGATGTGAACATCACGTAGTATATAGGAGATACTATAGCTGTATTGAATGTATCAAGAGCCTGCAAGCGAAAAGCAATAATACAACATGCAGTTCTTTAGAAGCCAAGGTAGACATCTAATCACCTGTGCAAAATCCTACTAATCGGTAATCTGAAGAACATTTAGCTACTACTCACCTTGTTTAAGTAGTTCAACTGGGTTATCACACAGGTAAGTACGACCAAGGTGAATATCCATGTTTGAGGATAAAATAACTGATTTGTTCCTGAAAATGTCAGCTTTAGTGCTATTCCAAGTGCTTTTACACTCATTACCTGCTCACATGTTTGATTATATCACATTCAGATAAAAGGATTCAGGTAAAAAAAAAGGACTACAAACTGCAATTATAAAAGTACATACCGATAACGATCCCACAAGCGAACAAATGCCGATATAAACCATTACGTTTGTCTGCCCATATTGGGGCACAAAACGAATAATGAGAAATACAGCAGCCCCAATTACTAGACTCGCATAAAACATGAATGCTGCAACAAACTAGATGAAGTTAGGAAATTCAATGGAAGGGGAAAAAAAAGAAGTTACTGAGTATCTCCCAGACAGTAGGGAATGACAGTCCCATAAAGCAACACACCTGGTTCTGTTGCAAGATTCCAAACTTCAATCACAGATTCAATTTGACGTTCTTGAGGGGCATGTAGAACAATTGTCGTGGAACCAACAACACATAAAGCACAGCCAAGAATTCCAAAGATGTGTAGTTTCTCCCGTAATATAATATGAGCTAAGACAGCACTGAGATTCATATAACAAAATGTATTAAGAAAGAAATCGCATATAACAGGAGAGTCAGAAATGAGCACTGTACTCTCTTACCTGATGATGATACTGACAGCACCAAGAGGAGTAACAAGAATAGCCGGCGCAAACGCATAAGCAGCAAAATTGGCAATCTCACCAAGTAACACTGGAAGTAGCATAAACCAACAAATATATCATCAGTTCATCACAACGAAGAAGATTGAAAAAGGCAATGAATGCTAAGGAACAAGACTCACTTGTTGTCATGCCGATCCACCAAAGAGGCTCGTAAAGATAAGAATACCCACCAACACCTACAAAGTATCAGACTGAGTTATATACTCTGGAAAAAAAAACTCAAAAAACTCAAATCTTTTGACAGCATCTGAATAGCTAAATTGAATCATGATAAGTTCAATTACAATTAGAGAGATCCCAAATCTATCAGAGATAATTAGATTCAATAAAATCCACAATTCCAGCAACAAAATTGAAAACCCAGAAACCCACATTACAGAAGCTAATCTCGATTTCAGAATAGAGATTTATACCAGCCCTAGTTCCAGTACTGGCAGCTTTCTTAAGACCTTTCTTCTTAACGATGAAGCTAGCTCCAATGAATAAACTAGAAGACAAAGCTAACACCAAACCCTTGATGTTATCAGAGGACATCCCTTTATATGAATCTCGCCAGCCTCCTCCTCCTCCTCCACCACCTGATTCCGCCATTGTCGCCGAATTCGAATCTTCTTCTTCTTCTTCTTCTTCCTCTTTATAACTTCAAAACCCTAAATCAACCAGATCGGGGACTTGAGATGTACAGATCGAATCAGCAATAAAGCAAGAAATCGCATCAACTAAAAATTGATGCTTTCTACAGTAGGGAAATCGAATGAGAGATTGGTTGAACGGAGAGAAGGAGAGATTTGAAATCGGGAAGAGAGAGTGTAAGTTAGGTGTGAGGATTTGGAGGAAAGTTTTTGGACCAAAAAAAAGAAACGCTTTGGAGCGTTTTATGACTGACCCTATCTGCCGTCACTTTCCGGCGCCACCATTCTTTCTTTTTTACTACTAACCAATACTATTAAATAAATAAAATTAATTTTATTGTTACGAAATCTTTATTTATATTTTAACCAAATGCTTTTTTCTTTTTGGCAAAAACTTAATTTATTAAAAACTATACGGTTCAAATTACAATATTCCTTAAATCATATTTTGCCACAGAGTCATAAGAGATCATGATGAATCTTATGGAGCTTTTTAGAAGGAGATCCTGATTTCAAAGTTTTGATTAACAGCTGTGAATCAGAAGCGATAAGAAGATGTTTGATGTTCAGATCACGAGTATGTAAAATCGCTGAGGAAAACTGTCATGGCCTCCGCCATTATGATATAGAATAATTATTATAAGCAATAGTGTTAAGATTTTTAAAGCTTAAACCACATCAAATGTTACTCAAAACCAAACTGATAACTATATCGATTCTCTTTGGATATTTTACATTAGTGTAATCTTATGTCCATTTCACCAACATCATAAGCCAACAAAAACTTATCTTCTATAAACTGTTCCAAAATGTTTATCATATATTTCAAAATAAACACAAGAAAATGGCAAGGAAGACTGAAGAGAGCTTTAAAAATTATTAAGTGTCAAAAAAAAAACATAGCCCCAGAGATCCAATATCATTTACGTATATTATTATTAGCTGATATGGATTCAATACAGCCCAGTCTATAGTATATATCATCAACAAACAAAATGTGATAATGGGCTTTTAAGGCCCATATTTAGCGTTTGGACATTTCAGGTTAATAGAATTACATATACTGTTTGGGCTATGGGCCTATGGCTCATGCTAATTCATAAACTTGTTTGCATGGTCGAGAAAAACAGTTAAATGTAGCAGAATCAATCTTCAATCTTAACTATTAATTGGGAAGTTCATTTTTTTTACTATAACTTAAGAGGGTCTATTGGTTCATGGATTTTAATTCACTTAGAAATCCAAGTGAAATCCTATGTTATTTATTTCTGAATTTTAAAATTCACATTGGATTTTAATGGATTTAGAAGTGAAAACATACAAAGACTCAGATTCATTGGGTAAACCATGTTATTCCAAAATTCATATGTCTTATTTGAAAATCAGTGAAAATTTACAAATCACATATCAATTAAAATGTATGAATCAATTAGGTATTATTTAAGTGTTATAATTACTTATATTACCATTAGGAAAAAAATTGATTTGAAAACAGATTAGAATTTTTCATTAAAGAGTAAAAAATGGGTTTAACCATAAAAAGCTTAAAGAAAACGAGTGGGTTCAATAAGATTCATATTCCTTTTAGTTAAGTTTGGTATGCATCACCGTCCATATCTTAGAAGTGTGGTTTAGTTTAATTTGGTATGCATATATCACCGTCCATCGACACAAGTTTTAGATTGAATTATAATTATTATAGTTGGTGAGATTATGTTGTTAGTTTGTGTACTTAGTAAAAGAGGTAAAACATTTATGTGGTTTCGGGATTATCGATGAAATTGGTGTAGTTTTTAGTTGTATCTTTTCTTTTTTCTTTTGCCTTTTTATTAGTTTTAATTTTACGATTTCAAATTTTTTGCAATAGAAAAACTTCAATAAAAATGTTAGGCCGAGACTCGAAATTTAATCTATCTGAGTTTGTCCGAGTTTTTAGTACATGTAGTTTGTGAAAAGGACGAAAAATACGTCTCTTTTTTTTTATTCATTGTAAATTTTGAATTGCTCGAGTGCTAGCAATATTTTTTGGTATATGTTGATTTACTGCCATTTTGATTGAATATTATTATGAACATGAATAAAGCAAAAATGTCATGTTGCTTACATTAGCTGTTTCTAATAACATAGTACAATATTATTAAGTGTTATTCTAATTACATAAACAAAATTAATCAATTTCATTAATTACTAAATGGTTGATTTTTAAAATTAAATCACCTAAATCATTCTACATTTCTAGATAGTCAAAATTATTCAACTTTTTTTTTTTCCCATGTAGAAAGGAATTACCATAAAATTATTACTAGAATTCTTATTCTCTTGGGATTTTTTTCTCTAGTTGGATCTTTCTTTAACTAAAACAAAACAGTGAAAAAAAAAACTGTAGTCTCACAAAATACTTATTATTCACGGCCAAACAAACAAAGTCTACTTAAAATTTATATAAAAATCAGTAACAAAAGTTTAAAATAAGAAAAAAAAAAAAATCTTTAAAGAGGGTGAAAATACATGCGACCCAAGGTTCATAACACTATTTTATGAGTTTCATAAGAAAGATAACTAATGGAATCCCGCGGCTCCTGTATTCATGGCATATGCGTCCGGTGGTGGTGAAGGTAAAATGGTTAACGCTAACACTCCACTAAGAGCCGCCGCAATTGCTGCGACATAAAATGCCGGTAGGTTTCCACCATTGAAGAGGGCGTCGAAAGGTCCTGCTCCAGCTGATACTATCATTTGTGGTATCACTATCGCCAAATTTAAAACTCCTATAGTGAGTCCTATAACACAAGAAAAATAGCACACTTGTTATAATTTCAAATTTAAATATATTTATTTTACAAAGGAAACTGTTTTCTGTTACAAACATTTATGGTACATGCATGGATATAAATCAAAGGTATGAACGGATTACATATCAATTAAATTTAATTAAGTTAATAAAATCTCACCCGATTAAATGCTATGGATAAACTTGTAGATATTATCCAAACAAGGAGAAAATATTTTAAAGAAAAAAAAAGTTTCAAAATGAAGTTTTATTCCCTTTGGTTTCATTTCACAACAAAGGAAATATTTACTTTTGATTGAATAATGTATAGTCCAATAACTAAAATGGAAACGAATCTCCCAATTCATAATTCAATTCAAAACGTTTGAAAATCATTAAATGCTAATTCAACGTTTCCTGTCCCACATTATCAGAATCAGACCAGTAGATTTGTAACTTCTAAAATTACAATATAAAAAAAAAAAAAAAAAAAAAAAATTACCTTGGCCGGCACCGGAGCTGCTTGAAAATATGGACGCTAATGCAAACGGAGTACTGAAAGTAATCTACAATAATAAACATAAACAAATCGATAAAAATTATCTTAAGCAAAATAAAATAAAAACACACAAAGACAAAACAAAAACTATATACTTACAGCTAATGGAATACCAAGAATAGCAAAGAGACTCATCGCTCCATCTCTAATACTAGTGGTCGGTTCGGCAAAAGGACCGGCGGTTTTCCGATGATCTTTAGCCAATTTCGTAATGAGAATCATCATGACAAAAACAAAGGCGACGATGAAATTCACAAATCCCCAAAGTCGTTTAGCTCCACCCAACTTACGACCAATCCATTCAACATTAAGTGACATGGCACCAAGAACTATTGAATGAAACATCAATCCCAATGTACCAGCTTGAACTCCTTTGTTGTAAAGTTTCTTCAACTGAGCATCTCCATCTAAATTCCCACCGTACACTTCACGACCAAACCAATCGGTTTGGTCCAAAAAAAACGGAAACCATGCAATCCAATTTATGGACGTGACGATAAGAAGCATCCACATAGGACGTTTCATGACTTTGAAAGCTCCAAAGATTTCTCCAAAGTAAGGAACACGTGATTTTTTAACGTCGCCGCCGTTGGAGGTTCCTTGCGGCGGAGGAGACCATTGTTTCTCTTTAACGTACAAAAGAGACGTGACGGTGACGATAGTGAGCAGAGTGATGGATATGAAGAAACAGCTTTTGAGATTTGCGCAAGTGATATCACAAGCTTTGGTCATTGAGAATGGAAACACTTTGTGAATGTTATTGTAAGATCCAGCCGAGTATCCCAAAACTTGTCCAACCGCCATAAAGAAAGAGAAAAACGCGTTTGCGATCCGCGTTTTCTTAGCGTCTCCGGCGGATAAATCAGCGAGGAAAGCACGTAAAGGTCCTTGTAAAGTGTTGTTAGCAACGTCAAGGATCCAAAACCCGATAACGAAGATCCAAACGGCTCGAAACTTTATCTTGTCGTCGACTTTATCTCCCATGCTATGGCCAAGATCCGCGGCGAAACCGATAAGGAAAACAGCTACGGAGACGAGTATGGCTCCGGCGGCGATGAAAGGACGACGACGACCTAGTCTCCAGGTCAATCGGTCACTGTGGTAACCGACGATTGGTTGAACAAGCATGCCGGAGATCGGACCACATAGCCACATTTGAGATGACCATTTGTGAGGGATTCCGAGGAGTTGAACGTAAGGAGTCAGTAGAGAGAGCTGTAGAGCCCAACCGAACTGTACACCGGCGGCGATAGAAGCGACGGAGATGATCTTACGAAGCGGAGATGGTTGATCGGACGGCAGTAACTCTATCTCAGTTCCGAAGGCTCCCATTATTAGGAAAACACACACCAAAAGACTATAATCTTAAATTTTAAAGGAAAAAAAAATGAAAAAAATGAAAAGAAGATATTGTTTTAATTATTTTTTGTTGTCTTTCTCTGAGTGAGGATTTTGTTTTGTAATGTGGAGATGAGATTATGGAGTTAAATTTATAGGCGAAAAAAGGGAAGAAGCAAATTTATGGGTTTTTTTAATTTTTTTTTAAGACTTGGAGATGATTATTTTAGGATAAGATTAGAAAACACAGTTGGAAAATAAATGTTCCTCTCTTGAAAGACGAGTTTGGTAAGTGAGTAAAGAGCGTATGATGTATTTACGTTTTATTTTACTAAGTAAACAAGACAGATGTTTTATCTTTTGAATTGACTGGTTTACTTTACTATATTACCTTTCCAAAGTGATGAATCAAAAGACTGGGCTCATATTCCTTAATCTATAAGAAAAAGTTTAATCCAGGCCGAAATCAAAAAGTCCTCAAACTTGTCCAATACTTGAAAATTGATTATTTTGATGTATCCAATTAAACATTTTTTGGCCCAAAGGCTTTCATTTATGTTGTGTCAGTCTTGTTTTGATTGATCGTTTGCACAACAGACTCTGTCCAATGTAAATTTTGATGTGTCCTGCATTAGTGAACTATACTTACTCGCCCATTTTTGATGAATATTTCTTACATCGTAGGCAAATATTGGGAACTAAAGCAATCATTTAAAAATCTTATGAATATAGATATATTGGAATGTTGTATTTCAACCCCACATACTGCTGTTGTTGACAAAAAAAATATATCATAAAAACAATACAATTATACATATGATAATGTATGATCTTAAAAGACATGGGTTATTGCCTGGTAATAAATCATCATGTTTGTTAATGTGTTTATATTATAACATATACTTTTGGTTTGGGATTATTTTCTCTAGTGGATTTTTTTTTTTACCAAAGCAAAACAGTACTAAAAACTGTAGTCTTTTTTCTTTTTCTTTTTTTGGTCACTAAAAACTGTAGTCACATACACTTATTGACGGCCAAACAAAATAAAAACAAGTTCTATTCCAAATTAAAATCAGTAACAAAAGTAAAAAAAAAAAAAAAACTAAAGGAAGGGTGAAATACAGACGACCCAAGGTTTATTAGATTTTATCACTTTATCCAATCTCTTTTTTTTGTGGGTTTTGCACAATAATACTGTATTTGATGAGGTTCATTTGAAAAAAAAAAGTAAAAAAAGAAAAACATAGTAAACTAGTGGAATCCCATGGCCCCTGACTTCAAGGCTGGTGCGTCCGGTGGCGGTGAAGGTAAAACGGTTATCGCTAATACTCCACTAATCGCTGCCGCAATTGCTCCGACAATAAACGCCGGTAGGTTTCCACCACCGAAAAGAGCATCGAAAGGTCCAGCTCCAAGTGATACTATCATTTGTGGTATCACAATCGCCAAATTTAAAACTCCCAAAGAAAGTCCTGTAAAATGAAAATAATAAAAAAAATTATGTTATAAAGGAAACTGTTTTTGTCTAAAATATTTATGGTAAATTAAATTCCATAAGTTGGATAAAGGCCATGAATATTTAAAAGATATATGAACGGATTACACAATGATATATTATTGAATAATTACAGTCTCACATTTTCAGAATCAATAAATTGTAACTTATATTAAAAAAAAAATGAAAAAATTACCTTGGCCGGCACCGGAATCGCTGGAAAATATGGACGCTAGAGCAAAGGGAGTACTGAAAGTAATCTATAATAATAACATAAACAAATCAACTAATGTTATTTAAAGCAATTAAGAAAAAAAAAAAGACAAAACAAAACAAAAGTGTACTTACAGCTAATGGGATACCAAGAACAGTAAAGAGACTTAACGCTCCAGCTTTAATACCAGAGCTCGGTCCGGCTAACTCACCGGCGGTTCTCCGGTGATCTTCGGCCAATTTGGAAACGAGAACCGTCATGGCCAAACCAACGGCGAGGATGAAATTAACAATTCCCCAAAGCCGTTTAGCTCCTCCAACTTTCCGACCAATCCATTCAACACCAAGTGACATGAAACCAAGAACTATTGAATTAAACATCAATCCCATTGCACCAGATTGAACTCCTTGGCTGTAAAGTTTCTTCGATTGAGCATTTCCTTCTGAATCTCCACCGTACACTTCACGACCCATCCAATCAGTATCGAACAAAAGAAATGGGAACCAAGCGATCCAATTCAAGAACGTGACGATTAGAAGCATCCACATCGGACGTTTCATGACTTTGAAAGCTCCAAATATTTCTCCGAAGAAAGGAACACTCTTAGTCTTCTCGTCATCATCATCGTCGTCGTTTGGCGCCGGCGACCATTGTTTGTCTTTAACGTACCAGAGAGATGTAACGGTGACGATGAGGAGAAGAGTGATGGATAAGAAGAAACATGTTTTGAGATTTGCACAATAGATATCGCAAGCTTTGGTTATTGTGAATGGAAACATTTTGTGAAGGTTAGTGTAAGATCCAGCCGCGTAACCCAAAACGTTTCCAACCGCCATAAAGAAAGAGAAAAAAGAGTTTGCGACTCGAGTTCTTTTAGCATCACCGCCAGCTAAATCGGCGAGGAAAGCACGGCAAGGTCCTTGGAGAGTGTTGTTAGCCACGTCAAGGATCCAGAACCCGAGAGCGAAGATGCCAATAGCTCGAACCTTTATCTTTTGCTCGAGCTTATCTCCCATGCTATAGCCAAGATCCGCCGCGTATCCGATAAGGAAAACAGCGACGGCGACGAGTATGGCTCCGGCGGCGATGAAAGGACGACGGCGACCGAATCTGGAAGTGCAACGGTCACTGTGGTAACCAACGATTGGCTGAACAATCATGCCGGAGACGGGACCACAGAGCCAGATGAGGGATGACCATTTGTGAGGGATTCCGAGGAGTTGAACGTAAGGAGTCAGTAGAGAGAGCTGTAAGGCCCAACCGAACTGTACACCGGCGGCGATTGAAGCGACGGAGATGATTTTACGAAGCGGAGATGGTTGATCTAAATCTTCCGGCGACTGTGTCTCTAACGCCGCCGCATCTTTTGTTGCTTTTTCTGATTGGAGAGCTCCCATTATATCAAAAAAAAAATACGAATAGACAAAGTATAAATTTTAGAGGATAAAAAAAAGAAAAGAAAATTTTGTTTATTTTCCTTTTTCTTCTTTTTTTTGTTTGTCTTTTCTCTCGTTTTTTTTTTTTTTTTTTTTTGGAAGTGAAGTTTTGTGTTTTGTGATGTAGGAGATGAGAGAATGGCACTGTATTTATAGGCGAGGAGGAATACGAAGTATGCTTTTTTTATTTATTTACTTTACACTTGGAGATGATTATTTTTCGGATAAGAGACACAGTTAGAAATTTTTAATTGTGTGTGTATTTACAAGGTTAGGCCACGTGTCACTTCAGACATTAACTCCTGTTTTTTTTTGTCTGTTTTCACGGGATGTAATTGGTTTCTCCCTTCTTCTTGCATCAACTGACTTTGACGTGATTCAATTTCTCTGACAGTTTTTTGTTTTTTTTACTTATTTTTGAAGTTCCGATTTTCAATGGCTGGGAAAATGTTTTCATAAATATATATATATTTTTAAATAGTTTCAATTGGGTACAAAATTTTGAACAGTACTGTAGCTGTAATTCATGTAAAATAAAATAATATAATGTAGTTAAGTTTGACCAATTTTTTTTAATTAGATAAGACATTTTGGTTAAAAACGGTAGTTAATTAATCAATCTCAATTACAAACCACTTAAATACTCGAAAAATACTGAAAGAAAAAAATATATTAAAACTTAAAATAAATCAATAATGTCACATATTTTATTTGTATGTAAAAACGAGTTCAAGGCATATAAAGAGCTACGTGGTTCAAGGGAGCACCTTTTAGATCGTCAAGATATATTAACATCATCATCTTCCATCAAGACTGGTCTTCTTATATAATGTAATAATTGTTGTGGATCAAGTTCTAACATATTTGGCTCCAATCACGGTCATGAATCAAGGATTGATTCTGATCACACATTTATGATTGATTTCCGCTTTGTAAATACTAACATAATTTTATTATCTTTGAATTTAATTATCACGACAAAATCCGATCAACAATACTACCAAAAAATGGCCGCTGAAGATTTTTTTTCCTTTTGTGAATTTTATATATTGACAATATGTCGTTGACTATTGATGAATATTAAATTAATTTATTTATTAAAAAAAAACTTTTGTGTAAACCATTTTTACGAAAATTTTCATCTTAAAACTTGTGTTTCTTGTAAAGCAAGATATGGTCACACTTCATTATGACCCTGAAAACTTTATTTCCCATTTATTCCATCGATTAAGTGCTTTGCTTAGATTTTACTTTCCAATTTTTACCGTTTTCTTGTTAGAGCTCCCATCCACATAATTCTCCCCCCAACTTTTAAACTAGAGACGACTTGAAAAACATAGAATTAAATAACCAAAGCAATTAGTTGTTGAACTCTTGGATTCTAGTTGTCTGCGAACTTGTCTCAAATGGACTTCTTTGGCTCTAATGTTTGTAGACTGGATCACATTTTATGTCAACTCCTTTAGCTATATTTCTACCCCTCGAGTCTCCACTACTTGGACTTGTATTACATTTGTTGTTAATTTTAACCGTCGTTTCAATTATTTCGCCAAGCGTGCGCCTATCTTAAGTCTTAACCATATGTATAGATTGTACTAACAATTTATTTACCCGCTTATCTGATTGGTAATATCATAACATTTTGGATGTGAGCCGAAAACTTAAAAACTACCAATCCAAATTCACTTGTCATATTAATAAACAAAAACATTAATGGATTTGCAGTTTTTTTAAGTTCTCACTTGTTGGATTATATCGGTAATTAAGCGCATATCTATATAAATTAGATTGACCTAACATACTTGAAATAGTTAAACCAAATTGGTTAAGCTATGTTCTTGGAAGAAAATATACTTTTAATAATAATAAAGGAGGTACCAATTATAAAAAATATATATAGATGATCAAGTCAAAGTAAACTCAATACTATAAGGCTACATACTATGTTAATAGATATAGTTCGATACAGAAAATAAGTCAGAAAAATATATAGGTCGATGAGAGGGACATAACTTTCGATCCAAGGAAGTGGCATCGGTATAATATCAGTATTACATTTTAGCGCAAACCATAATATGATAATAGTTATGTTAGATAAAAAGTGGAAAACTATTTTCACATAAGAAAAGAAAAAAAAACAAAAAAAAACAAACAAAGCAACAGATATTTTGAGGGCGACTTTTGTTTTATTTTAGTTTACCATTTTTGTTTGCCTACAAATCATCAATCTTTTTATTAGGTAGATAGCCAAATTCTAGAACTTAATTAGGTAAATAACTATAGAAATATTGTAGTATTAGATAAATAACTTAAATTAAATTGATGAGAGTATAAATATACAACCAGCAATCTCCTCCTTGCATTTCCCCACTTCACCATGCAATGAATACCTCCTTCAAAGATAGTTTCATGCGAGATGTATCCGTTAAAGATGTGGTCTCTTCTTCGTCTACGTCTCTAGCTTGCTCAACTTTTAAAAACTTTCCGCTTTTGTCCAATTTGTTATTCTTGTAGTCTTTCTTTAAAACTTGTACATAACCATTTAGTTCCTACATAACTCATATGACTTTTTTGTTTTAATCTATGCATGTTAATTGTTAACATGTGGTGTTATATCTCAGAAACATCTAAATTGTGTGATATATGTAATGGTTAGCCAAAAGTATAGCATTAACTTTCACCAAATCTTATGCTAAACAAAGTTCGAAACACGTGCACAATTATATTGGTAGAAAGTTTTTTTTTTTTTTTTTTTTAATTCTCACAGTCATGCGTAACAAGAAAATTACATCCACAATCATGTAACGTCGTCTCCTGCAAAACAGAGTGGACACTAAGATCAATGCAATTCATTTGCTTATAGTTTTATGGGCATGGGCCATGGCAATAATATAAGTAACATGCATGTACTGTTAAATAATTAACCACTTATAAATTCAAGAGGTTTAGTGAAAATGAAATTAGATTATTTTCTTAAAAATATATTCCGAAATTATAGGTCGGGGATCGGGACCCCAAAAGAAGCTTATAGTTTGTAGCGTCAAAAAGATTGTGGTTCGCCCCATCATTATGCACTCGTAGTTGAATATGACTAGGCAATGAGTGTTTTTGCTTCATTTTTCTTTTTAAATTCAACTATTCATTACATTTTTTCTATGAGATTAGTCAACATATTAATCACGAGAGGATCCAAATACTAATAATTCAGAACAATATAAAAATGTGAAAGAGGTCAATAAAAAAAATAATGCAAAAGGAAAAACAGAACACGAATGCTGGCTAACAATAATATTCTGAGAGCGGGGATGAGCGATACTGATGCTTTTTGTTAATTTTCTACAAGCATTTAAATAAATATTAGTACTTTTAGTAATTAACTATCAAAATACTAAACAACTAAAATAACATTCATAAATCCAATTATTTAACGTCTTAATATTCCGTTTAGCATATGTCAAACAAGTGTTAATGTTCTAGTTTTACTGATAGTCGCACAACTTTAGTACTTCACTGTGCAGTACCGTAGGATCTCGTTGGGTAAGTCTATTCAATATCTATGTTTTGCTTAGCTTCATATAAAAAGTTTAATGCTCAAAACGTTTTGAGCTTTTGAATGAACGAACCACTCTTAATCATCGGGGGAAAAAGGTAATAAAACGACTGTGGTAGAATATATCGTCTTCTAAAAAAATGGAATTACAAGGTCAGTTTAGACGGCTTCCAAAACCAGCACTACGACTCAAGAGTTAAGAAGAGTATTTTTATAAAAGGTTTACTATTTTGAGTATTTTCAACGAATACTTTAGGCCAACCATAAATAGTCATAAGAAGAGTGCCATTTGGTCGCCCACGTGGCTAGTCTAAGTAAACCGATTTATCGGGGAGCGCGTTAGGATACCTGGGTTAAAAAAAAAAAAAAAAAAAAAAAAACCATAAATAGTCATAAGATAATAATAAAATATGACATATGGCGTGGCGTAATTAGGATGTCCGGATTGGACCCACCGTGTTGGTTTGCATAATTGTCAAAAAGCTAACGATGGAAGTTGTTGACCCATTGACCTCTGTTATTACACGGCCCGTTATTACACTCCATCTACAATCTTCACTCCATCTTTCAATTATTTTCTTATTCTATTGTGTTTTACTTTTATCTACTCTAAATTATCTACTGATGAACACTTATCTTCACTTTTCAGTTGAAATTTATTCTTATAAGATAACTCCCTAGTTACATCTCACACAAGATATAATATACCATAACTTTTAAACAAAACAAGGTCTTTCATAAGAAATTTTACAAAAAAAAAAAACAAGCTCAAATTGTGCTACGTTCTTTTGCCATGTGCGTTTTGGATTTAGATAACCGATCCTATTTGTTGTGAATTTAAAGTATCCAAAATTTATTGGGTAAAAATAATATTGTATGAACTAGTATATGTTGACAGTTTATTTCTACGAATAAAGTTACAGGTTGAATAATTATTAATAGTACTCGGATTATCCCGTTTGAATAGTTCAATTTTTTAAAAAAGGTTTTCAAGAATTTTTAAAATATCTCCATATTACCCAATTTTCTCAAAATTATATTATCCCAACACTTCTAAAAATTATTCAAAATTAGTTATTTTAACTATCCAAATTACTCTTATCTTACAAAGAATCCGCATCATCTGATTCTTTCTTTTCAAGAGTATACTTAGGATAATAATTTTTGATTATTTATTATTTTTATATGATCTTAATTACCCGCTACTACTCAACTTTTACCCTTAGATCTTAATAAATAGGATTACAGTAAACTTTTAAACTTATATAGCCCATACATTATATAGACCATACAAAACTTCTTGTTTTTTATTTGGCTAACTCATATATAATTCAAGAAAAAATAATACACTAAAAAATACCCAAAAATCTAGAAAATGGAAAGTAAAATCTCACTAAAGAATAATATAAAAATCTATATAAGATTAAATTGAAACTTTCTTGACCAAACAAATTAAACAGAAACTCTCTAAAAGAGAGTAAAACCGATCCCGCTAATTAGAGAGACTTTTGAAATCTCACTAATGGTATTTAACCATTCGAGCCATATATATCAGCGGGAGATTACCTTGTTGGAAATATCCCCCAAAACAATAACTGAAAAGGTTATCTAAAATTATAGGTATTTTACAAAATATATACTCCCTCTATTTTTAAATGGTTGTATTTTAGGAATTTTTTTTTTAAAAAAAATTATATTTTTATGTTTTTTATGCATGATTTATTAGTTATTGATGATAAATTATAAGTTTTAAGAAAAATAATTAAATTCTATTGTTTTAGAGTTATAGAAAATTGGTGATCACAACAAATAATGCATTATTAATATGTTTTTAAAAATTCCAAAAAGTAAAAATAGAGGGAGTATTTTAAAAAAAAAACACACAATTTGATAAAAATATATGAAATTTATTACAAGATTGGAATAATACAAAAAAAAAAAAAAAACAAAGGTGGGGAAGAAAACTAGTAGGCTAGTACGATTAGTTCCAAAAACACCTATCCGATTATTATATCTCGCCGTTTAAACTATCGCCAAAATCATTTGAGTTGAATTTGTATTGATTCGCGTTTTATATTTGATGTCTTCACTTCTACGTTGACAGATTGAAACATCGCATGGACTTGAGTTGTACCTTCTGTTGTTTTCCTGTTGTTCTTTACTCTAATTTCAACTCTTGGTCTCAGATTCCCATATCTTCCGTCTTTTGATATTATCATCAAAGTAATATTCCCTGGATTTTCTATTCATTGTTGTCTCTATATATAATTTATTTAAAAATAAATATCAATGATTGTGTAGGTGAAAATTAAAGGCAATTTTTTTTATCAAAAAAAATAAAGGCAAAGAACGTGAGACCATTCATGCATTAGGGTTTATAGACGGCCCGTGAAAAAACGCTGCATTAATCTGTTATTCTTTTAAATACTATATGTAATTATAGCAATTTAAGTTGGGAGGATTGGTGAATTTCTTAGATGTCACATATTACTGGATTGTTTGCAGACATTTAATTTACAAAAAAAAAAAAGATTTTACGAGTCAAATTTCTAATTTGCAAATATTTAATTCCAATATGTTTCTCGTATTGTAGTTTTTTCTTCTTTTTTTCTTCTTTTTTTGTTCTTTTAAAATCTTTTTTTTCTCGTATTGTAGTTGTTCCGGGTTTTTTTTTTACCATCTATTTTGTCATGTACTAATCATAGGAGCAGCTGCATAATAGATAACATAAATCTTGTGATATATTGTATATAATCCGGTTCCATTCCATCTAAATTATTAAATTTCAAATTAGAACATACAAATTTTTTTGAAACAAATATTACGTAACTAACCACAGTTATTTGTGTCCAGTTTGTCTTTGTAGTCTTTTTTTTTTAATTCACCATTCATAAATAGTGAATTTGGACAATGGATTTCTACCACCAAAATAGTGATTCACAGTTGTTAGGTGTTAGTAAATTTAAATTGAATTGTTATTTTCTATTTGATAGAGGTAAACTTGTTTATCATAACAGGTTGGAGATTAAACACAAACTCTGGTGGATAATTTAGAAGAACAAAAAAAACGGAATGGTCGGTAGACAAAAAAAAAACGTTAAAACAAAAAAAAAGGAAACAACGTCACACATTATCTTGGAGGGCCACTTGCAACTGGAGAAATAAGGAAAACGGTAGGTAATAGCAGAGTGACGTCAAGGACTTACTTTGCTCTCGTTTTATTGATATCTTTACATTTTTATAAGAAAATTGTTTTCCAAAAAAACAAAGTTCTCAAACTATCAATATTTTTCAAAATACTATCACTTAAAATATTGAATTTACATAAAATTTTGAATTGATATATTTGAGTTTTAATTTTTATGGTTATAAAATATAATGAGTTTGTCTTCTTTTTTATCTTCCGAAACTTGTATTTTTCATTTGCCTAACAAAAAGGAAATGTGGGACCACGCGATGACTTGGTTGACTTTTAAAAGGACAACAAAACAGACAAAACAAAGCCTCTCTCCATCACTCTATCAATGTCCGTGAGAAGTGTTGTGTCTGAATTGAATCTGTGGAATAAATAACCAACTTGTTGTATGGATTCGTCTCATAATTCCCAGAGATTTTACATTTTACCCATCCTTTCCTTCCTCATCTCTGACTTTTCTTCCCCGTCTCATTTCGCTTTTATAAAATCACATAATCTCATATATAAACATATGAAATCTCTATACCCATTTTTTTCTATGGAATAGTCATTAGTCAAGATTCTTGTTCAATTCTATTATTGTCCTTGGTTGTTCTAGCGTGATGGATGCATGACCTACTAACCCTCAAATCAATTTATGGTATGTAAACCATAAACCTTTGATTGTAATAAGATACAATTTTATGTGCTAATTGAGGAACTCGATCGTGCATCTAAATAAAATCTCATTTTGATCTTTTCATAGTGCAATATTTTTGCATATTATGAATGTAAGTCTTTTGAAGATTCCAACATGTTGCAGATTGAACTATCTTTTTGGGTTATATGTTATGGGTTCGTTTGTTTTAAAATATTTCAATGAGATGATATAGTAAACAACAACAAAACCTAATATATCTAAATTTCCAACTATAGAAAATTTTTAAAAATAAATTTAGCTTTAATTTAGTTACAATTTCCAGATACGTAACAGCAGAACACGTTCAGATACGTATTGTAATTAATCTTATAATAAGTATTGTTTCATATTTTCAGTACAGATCTTTGATAAAAAAAAAAAAAAAAAATTGTTAGCGCTAGCATTTTGAGTCTTTAACTAGCCTTTTTTTGTCTTCCTTTTCAAATCCTTCACGGATTTTAATAATCATTTATCCAATTATCCCTATACATTTTTTATCCTAGTAAAATTATTTAGACGAGTTTGCATAAACTAGATTATTAACTAAAATCAATTTATTGTGATATGTTGTCTTCTTTTATCGTATTGTCAAATGCTTAAGATATTTTTCACCATATAATTAGTATATACTCTCTTTTTTTTTATTATTTTCAATGATGTTTAATATTATAAAGCTATTTAAATTATATTTTAAAATCCATATTCTCTCTATTTTATTATAAGTGTCATTTAATTTTTTCATACATATTAAAACACTATTAAAATTTCTGTTTACTCTTTAAATATTTTATAATTTTTATACTTATTAATATATTGAAATAGACAAATTTATATATTTATAATATACGTTCACTAAAACTCTAAAACTACATATATCATGAAGCTAGTTTTAAATTATAAAATTATATTTAACTAGATAATAACCTGTTTGATGGACATGTTTTCTAAATTTTTAAAATAAATTAAAATCAAAACAACATAATTTTTTTGTACTTGTCACAATCCAATTATAAATCTAGCGACAAGTGCCATGATTTCGTTAATTATAATTTTGATACATGTAGAACTCTTGTGAGTGCAACCTAATTTTATATAATAAGATATGAGATAGAAATATTATTTGTTAGCTAAAACATTTTTTTTAGCCAATAACATAAATTCTGCATGAGACAAATGTTCCAAAAGAAAAGTGTTAAATTTGCATAAAATAATGAGGAGATAATAATACAAAGTGTACTCCTTTCGTGAATTTTAGAACCATGTAACTGGATGAGGAATAAAAAATGAAAAACTTGAATTACTGACGTTGTGTGTTTTTGGTTCTTACAAATCGATGAAGGATAATATAAATTAATATATTTAGGGCTCAAAAATAAAGTAACAAAATGACTGAATTGAGAATACGATGGTACGATAATCAGAAAGACAAAAATAATAAATTCACAAAAGAGACAAAAAGTATTTAATTTTATCAGCAACATAAAACAAAGAGTATGTAATCTCTTGGTCCCTTTTTTTCTTTTATGATAGAGAAATCTCTTGGTCTTAATCTTTGTAATCTTGTGTTCCATATTAATAAATCAGTTTGACGACCAGAAAAAATAAAAGAAAAAAACTGGGGTATCTTCGCGAGTTTCCGAGCAAAAATTTTAGAGGACCATGTTGATGTTGGGCAATTTCATCTTCCAGATGACGGCATTCATCGCTCACTAATTTGTTTCTTTAAAAATATATATTAAGACGAATAAGATTTTTAGTCGTAAGTCTCGTGACTCTTATCAGTTAATTTGGAAATGACTAAGAACTTCTTAATTAAGTTAGGTCTGAGATTTAAATTTAAACTATTGTAGAGTAAAAAATGTTGTTGATGTCTGTACTACGTAAGTCAAGCATCCTAAGATTCTAATTTGTTCCATTTTATATATAAATTCCCATATTATATATAAAAAAAAAAACCTGATTTGTTACGGGTTAAGCCACACATCCTGGTATTGTATGTTAGAGATTAAATTTTCTAGTTTTGGAGGCACGATAAATTGATATTCATAAGTCACGCTAACATATTAGAAGTAATAAGTAATAGTGTAATACTATTACTTTCGAGTTTCGAGATCATTGTAAGCTTTATTTAAGATTTTTCACATATATTAAAAAAAAAAATACCTTTTAATTTTTTTCTTTATTAATATTCCATCCGTTTCAAAATATAATACATTTTGGCTTAAATCACACATATTAAGAAAATTTACTTTTATTTTTTAAAAATACTATTTAATATATAAATAAAAACAATTCAACTAATTATTAAAAAAAATTGTAAACTGTTATTGGTCATATAATATTCAATAAAGTTAAAAAGTGCATAAAAATGTGAGAATACCTTATATTTGAAACACAACATAACTTCTAAAACGTCTTATATAATGAAACAGATGGAGTATATGATTTATATTTTTCATTCGTTAAACATTAACTCATAAGATAGTAGGGATGGAATGGTGGAATATCAGCAATGTATTTCTTTTCTACACCAAAGTGATATTTGTATTGGTTCAAACTGATTAAATATTTAATTATATGTATTTATCAAATATTTTAAGAAATCAAAATTTGGACAAAAAAATCTCGATATTTAGTTATATGCGATACCATTGTCATCTCTTTAATTAAAAAAAAAAAAAAAAAATCAATGTCACCTGTATAGCTTCCATATATATATGGTTGTTTTTCTTTCTTTCTTTTTGTTAATTTACTAGCTTCCATATGTCGTACAAGAAATATAATGTATGGAATATGGATGATGGATCCCTTGACATAACCACGTTTTAAAATTCAAAGATGCATTTATAAGCAGCAACGTACATGTCGGGCAATTATCGAAGTTTCATTTAATCTCAGGATGATGTTCTCATAGTAACGAAATAAATTGCAAAAGTACAAATGGGTTCCACAATCGTAGATTTGCCCACCAGGCCACCCCATTTGACTAATATATAATATGTTATATGTTTCTTATATATGCACCAATACAGTGAGTGAATGGCGCCACATAGCTTCGCTTAAGGTTTTGAAATCCAGACTATTCACGAACCGGCTGACCCTGGTTCCATAAATTTCTTCAACTTTTAAACATATTCTGAATTACATTATATGGTGTATAACTTTTATATTATAATGAAATAGGGGAGTATGTGGTTTTGATGAATATGACATAATCGGATACTTTCATTATGAACATATATTTTGAATAGGATGATGCTATTCTATTACTTTCTCTGTTTTAATTTATTTGTTGTTTAAGGTTTTGACACATAGATTAAGAAATTATTTAATTTTTTTTGTTTGTTTTTCAATTTAACACATTATTTGTATCTAATTAAAAACTATTATTTTATCTAATTAAAACATTATTTTTATTTTATTTATTTTTTCCTAATTTAAAACATTATTTTTATTTAATTAAAAACTATCCCACCAATAAAAAAAACAAATAAAATATTAATTAATGTTGTACTATTAAATATTTTTTCTGTATCAAAAAATTGATTTTCTGAATATTTCACACAGTTTAAAAAACAATAAATATTCAGTAATAAATACATTTAATTTTATACTTTAACCATTTTTCCATATCTATAAACCAATAGAAATTCAACAATTCAAATATTTTCAATTAATACTTCTTAAAATTTACAATTTACTAACATTAAATAATAAAAATGTATTTAAAAGTTTAACAAAATCAATATTTGTGAAACAAAGGAAGTATTAAAAAAACAAATAAAATGAAACAAAAAGAAATTTTAGAAACAACAAATAAATTGAAAAGAGGGAGTAAGTAACTTGCATTTTTTTTTGGTGTGCAAATAGTAACTTGCATTATGAACGGAATATTATGATACTACAAACCAAAACATTTCTAACGTATTGTGAGTATCCATAGACGAATAATAATACGATTGGTTGGATCACGATTCACGTGGTTCTACAAAAAAAAAAACATTAAAAGAATTTAAATTTGATACTACATGATAAACCAAATTTGGAGTTTTGTAGTTCCCGAGACAAATTACAGATAGGCTAGAATTTGTTTTAAAGATGTATTGATTCCTTCCCTATAAAATATTTATTTAGTTCCAAAATTGGAATACATTTGTAACAAATAAATAGCAAAATGAATAAAATACTCGAGAATCTCAACCCAATGACCCAATAGATGGGAAAACGGCCAAAATCAACCTAAACTATTTGCAAAATACTTTTTCCTACCCAACGTATGGTACCATGCATTTATCAACTTGAACCATCTAAAAATTTAAAATTTAAACCTGAACCATATGAATTTTAGCCGATTTCAACATTTACCTAAACGGTGTTACTTAGCCATTTAACGGTGCTGAATCAGACGATTCGTGGCGTACACGTGACATCAAAACTTAGTATAACGACATCGTATTGAGTTGAAAAATGAATGGATATGTTGGATACATCAAATCGAAGGATCTCTGTATTGCTATCTCAGCTTGAATTCAGGTTTTATCGATAGAGTTGTAGGAGAGCACTCGCTTAGAAGAATAATATATATTAATTTTTGGTTCACATGAACCACAGAAGTCAATGTGTCCTAGTGGTTTAAAGAGATGGACTCTAAATCCAATTGGTTTCGCCGGCGCAAATTCGTTTTCTATTATTTGACAATTTGTTTTAGTTTTATTAACTCAAAATGGCGTCGTTTTACTAAGTTTTGATGCCACGTGTACGCTACGAATTGTCTGACTCAACACCGTTAAATGACTAAGTAACACCGTTTAGGTAGATATTGAAATCGGCTAAAATTCATATAGTTCAGGTTTAAAATTTGAACTTTTAGATAGTTGAGGTTGATAAATGCATGATACCATATGTTAGGTAGAAAAAAACATTCTGAAAATAGTTTAGATAGATTTTGGCCGTTTTTCCACAATAGATAGTATATAGTACTAGACACTAGTAGAACAAGATAAAAACTGACCAAACAACAAATTCTTTGAGTGTTATGGCTGTGTAGTTGTCTTGAATGTTTTTGGAAGAGAAACTGAAGTCAATATATAAAATAGTAACAACTAATTAACTACGATATAGTGTAAACATTACGTTTTAAAAAGGCAAAAGAATAGGTGTATGAGTGAATAACATGTGCATATCATTCGCATAACTGTGTAAGTGAAGGTTTCACATGGAAAAAAACATATTTGGTTCCAAAATTCTATAAACTTACAGATTTGGCACGGAATAGCAAAAATTGCAAATCAAGCCCAATTTGTGATAGGAAGATTTTATTTATATGACGTTGACGCATAAGGCATACCTTCTCGTAGCGTCACGGGGTCATCGGTTAGGGGGGAGGAGAAGGTCTCATTTGTCAAAATCAAAAACTATTTTATTCCTCAATATTTTATTTCTGCCTTTACCACAAAAAGTAAAATTTTAGATTTTGAGGATGATGTAAATCACCTACCCACCACACTTTTTCCCTTTTTCCGAAAACAAATGAAATCCACTTAGTAATTAATTATTTAAATGACTCACTTACACGTCAGAAACTTGTAAACACGGTTTATTGTGGTCATAAATATTTGATTGAGTAGTGAAAAAGTATTCCAGGCAAGATTTAATAACGTTCCACTATGAAAAAGCTGAGCAGCCTGAGCTAAAAATATTATTAACAAAAATAGTATAAAAGAGGTTGAATTGTAGTGCTTTATGGTTGATATGATAATTTATTTTCCAAATAGAAATACAAGTTTTTTTCTTGTACAATCATGAATCCTTTATCTGCCCTAGTGAAAAACAATCATTATATGATACATAAACTAAAAGAATTTGTTGACAAAAAAAATTAAAATAAAAAGAATTCGTAGAGAAACAAACGTGTTCAAATCTTAAAGTGCAGTATACAATAAACTTACCATTTCCCAGTACAAATACCCCCGCTCTTGGGAATAACAGTATAAGTTAATATGTATAGTGATGATGTTATCAACATGACAACATGACTCATGTGTCTACTGAGGTCTTGTCTCTTTCAATATAATTAGCTACTATTATCAATTTGTTCCGATGTTTAGGAATATCATATATTCCAAAACTTGTTTTGGTAGACAAACCAAAATATCATGCCAATTATTCCTAATCTGATAGAATAAAAGAAGAATTCAAATTTCAGTTTAATTCTGAAATTACTGAAATAAAATAAGATAAGTAAAGGAAAATAGTATACTACTATATGGTCTCCAAGATTTTATGTATATGCCGTTGAAGAAAAAGTCTACATTCGATTGACCCACTGGTTCAGGGGCCAAGTGGAACTGCGATCTCCCACTACTTGGTATACATGGTCAACGTTAGCACCGACCGAGTCATGACTCATGTCGTTTATTTAAGCTCCCAAACCCCCCCATTTGTTTTTTTTTTCAGTATAAATTATTAATGCCTGAAACGAAACTAAAGTAGAGCTAATTACACGAGGAGCTATAATTACTGGATAAGATATATAGTTACAACCTTTTTTTGGGGGTTTATTTGGATCAAATTTATAATTAATGTAATCCATTACCAAAAAAAAGGGATCACTTTATCTACGCCCTGTAATAATTACTTATTTGTTTACAAGCACTTAACTTTGCCACTTTAAGGAATTAGTCGAATCAGATGTTTAGAATCTGGATTTTAACTATTGCTGTATGACACTTGTAAAAGTAAGTGGATATCATTTTGCTATAATGTGAATATTAAAATCCATTAAAAGTTTTAATATTCGCCACGTTTAAATTTGTGGCGACAACATGAAGAATTTGACAAATCAGTACAAATTAGAAGAAAATTACAAAAATTCTACATTCTCTATTTGATTTTTATTTTAAAACTATTTAACCGCTACGTGAATTCTTAGTGGTAAAAAAAAAAAAAATGCGTCTAACATAAATGGTCTTAAATTGGTGTTAGTCTAGAAGAATATTTTCCGGTACACAATTATCACTTGGTTCTGCATAATGGTGTTTGTGTGCGTGAAAAGGACTTGCGCAGCCGACTTCACAACACAAGAAGCCGTAAAGAATTTGGCCAATGGTGTTAGAGAGGATGACCAAGAATTGTTTGGTATATAGATTAGTACATGCATATGCTTATCGGTTAAAAATTGTTTATATATACACACACAACTAAATACATTTGTCCTGATTACCGAATCTATTTTTTTTTTTTGTTATGAAAGCTTCGATCAAGAAAACCCTTTGAACAGTAAGGCTTCGATCAGTAAAATAATTGAAATCTGATGTCATATACAATTAGCATAATTTTCCACTTAGGATGAATGTGTGTGGATGTGTAGATCTAGTTTTGCCACAGGCATACTTAGACTGTAGAGTAGGTGGTGATAATAGGGTAGGGCCAATGGCATGATCATACTCTCAAAGAGCATGGAAAAAATGTCTATTGGTGTGATGGCATTTTTTTTGATTCGGGTCCCGCCCCCACATTGATCCGAGTCCACCCCCACAAGCACAACACAAATATTCAAACAAAATAATTTTTGAAATAATATCATTCATGGAAAGAAAAAAAAGAAGAAAAATGCCGATGTCAAAACTCAGCATCTTTTATATAATTAAGGTTTGGAATTTATTGCGTTATTTGATTGTCACGATAAATCAATAGGATTTTATTGAGATCGAACTCCTGGTTTTTATACTCTTTCAAATTTAATTTAGTGTTAAATATCATTGAGAGAACAATAAGTTTGACAAAACATGTCGTTTTACATAAATACATTAATTTGATGCAACTTCTTAACTTATTTCAATTTGTTAATAGAAGAATTATTATTGTAAACGAAGTTAATTAATTAGAGACTAACTTGTACGTACTAGATAAGATGTAATTCAGATAGAATAGGACAGATAGGAAATCAGTTAAAACAATGATTAACCAATGTGGAAAAAACATTGAATTATGTGGTTAATAAGGGTATACAAATAGTCAAGGAAGGTTGAAAAAAACTTATCTAAAACCTTATCGACATTAAAAAAAGTTATTGACCTACTTAATTAGAAAAAAAGAAGTCGTCGACCTTTTTACGGAGAATTACGAAATGATACTTAGAAATGAGGAGAAATAAATGTGAGAAGGCACTGGTTTCAAGTGTTATTCAAGTTGAAGATACTACAACGAATAGTCATTGTAAGTTATGAGTCATCTACGTGCAAATAGATAAGTTAAAATTTATGATTCACTGTTTTTTTCCATGCCTACCTTTTTGTGATGCCAGAAAACAAAAATCCAGTACGAAACTATGAACTGTACAATAGAGAGTACAGTTTACAAAGCGAAGATCATTAGTGGACTATTTTCCCTCGTTTGTGTCGGACTTGGAGCAGTTGGTCAAATAATTTTGCTCGTTCCATTGTATATAACGATTTAGAACTCAATAAGCTTTTGAAAAAAAAAGGAAAAAAAAAAAGAAAAAAAGAAAAAGAAAAGAAGAAGAACTCAATAAGCTTACATAACAAATGAAACATTTTTCTTTAGTCAGGGAATCCTAAGCCGAAACCCATAAAAATCCAAAAATATATAACAAATGAAACATTTTCATAAGTTTTCATTTCGCACAAAAACGACGTTCGCATGAGTAGTTTTAACATGATGAGAATGGTTAAACACAATGTCATCTGAATTATGTGGTTGATAAGAGTCCAATCGTGACAACAAAAATTGATATTATAAACTTTCATACAATTTATTGATTGCAATTTTGTGTTAAAAAAAAAAAATCAATAACATGGTGAATATTATTTTCAAAAACGTCTTATGAAACCAAAACTACATTCTCTCTAAAATTGAAAATATGAAATAAATCAACAACATATGTATATAGTATTCAAGGAATCCAAAAGTCTTGTCTTTAGCAGCCGCATGCGATGCCATGCGTGACCAAGACACCACTAAACTTGAAGGGGTAACGACTCCTATTAAACATTATATATTAAAATGAAATAAATCAAATGTATAGTAACAAAAGTCTCCGCACATGTTGAAGAACCATAATTATGAAATATTTGCATTGTCACAACCCAAAACCCTACTTGACAACTTAATATGTGTGTGTTTTCTCTCCTTTTTCCTCTATGGTCTCTTTCCAACGACCTTGGGTTTTTATATGAATCACATGTTTTAAAATAAAATATGAAATATATGTTTTGTCACAACCCAAAACTCTAGGTGACATCCGATTGCTAACTTAAAATGATGAGATTTTAGCCGTAAGAGAGAACGGTAATTAAACGCTTACGGAATAAAACAAATATGTAAGAAAGAGTGATAAACATAAACAATAATAGAAAAGAAGAGCAAAGCGAGACAAAAATAGATCTTGCATCTTTCTAAAATGTCTAATTCCTTTTCAGTTATTAAAAGGTCTAACCTTGAACTTCTCTTTACAGTGTTTCATTTCGAGGCCTAGAAACAGCACAAACTTGTGGATTAATACTAATAGTTAGTGAGAAGCGTAAATTCCCATAATTGTATATAGGCACATATAAATAGATGAACGCCACAAAGAACTAAACAACATTTAAAAGAAATTTTATCAAACTGGTACTGATTGGAAAGTTTGAGATAAAAAGTTTAAACACTTAATAGATATCATATATTGTACATTATTAAACAAAATTTTCTGGTATATAATCAAAATGTGTAAGAACTGTTTTCCTTTTCTTCTTTGGGGATATATCAGTACAAATAATTAATTTAGAGAAAAAAAAAAAAAAGAGATGCAGAAAAAGACTATAAGAACCTGATAGTGTGATATTTCACATTTGAAAAGTAAAAAGAGTGGATTCGAAAAGTTCCAAAGAAATCAGGAAACATAATACGATAGTGGGATACAATTATTGGCTCTCATTTAATTCTGTTCATGTCCAAAAATAATATGAAAATGTCATAGTCAAAGTGCCTAATTGGCCATAAAATTCTCCCAAGAGACCCAAACCCAAACAAGACTACTTACATTAATGTGAACATGTCTTGTGGCTGTTCTCTTAGGCTATTCACCAAAAAATCCCTAAAATATTTGTCTCCTCTATGTTGAAAATGAAAGCTAGCTCTTTATCATTTTACAAATTACCCCTACCGAAATTGATATTTTTGGGTTTAATGTGTTTCCTCATAGAAAGATTTATTATACAATACATACTGTTCTGAGTCTTTCGAGTGTTCGAACCATTTCCCACATTTTTTTCCTTTGAATGTCATATACATATAAACTATCCACAGGATTTGTGAAACAATATATGCATATATATTGTTGCATGCAATTTCATCCGATTTGCATATATGTTTTTATAAACATATTAATTACGCTATTGTATGCAAGACGTTTGAATTAAGATCACATTTTGTAGCGAATTAAACGCACTATCCCTGCGAGCTAATTTGGACTTTAAAGATGTACATTTTTAATAACCGAGCATGATATATAAGTTTGTAATATTATCGTTGTTGTATTGTTTACTACTCATATTCAAATCTGCATAATAAATTGGTTGACTCACTCGTATATTGAATTAAGATGGTACACCAAAATTAGTTTATTAGAAAAAGCAGGTTTCTCGACGATTTCTCTAACTAGGAGTCTAGGGCACACTTCATATACCTTGCATGGATCAAAAGGTTAAACACGCACGTTGATTTATATCAAGACCCTTCTAGAAATTTATGTCTACAATAGCCCATGATATGATAAACTATTTAATGGGCTTATATTACTTAGTGGATACACTAAGGCCCATTATCATAGTACACGGGCTACGTAAAACCCTTTACACATCACATAACAAATATTATGCTTCTTCTCGTCGTTCAGTGGCTCAGTGCAAAGGACACAGTACACTGTTTAATATTTTTCTTCTTTTTTTGTTATTTTTATCAAGTACACCGTTTAATTTATATGTCAGTGCTTCGTCTGGATTCGGACTAACTCCATCTTTTCTTTAAAAATGTGATAAGAGAGAAAAAAAGTTGTATGAAAAACATTGTAAGATATGATTAAAAATATGATCCACCTATAAAATGAAACTTCTCAGTTTAAAAGTAGATTCAAATTATATGCTTACATTTTTAGAATTTAAGTAACTACGGTTGTAGTGTTGTACCATGCAAATTTCCTTATGACTAGTTTGAGTTTTTTTTTTTTTTTTTGGTCAGACTCGTTTGATACTACAAGCGAATTTTAAATAGGGACGTAGGCCTGGGCAAAATACCCGAACCCGATACCCGAACCCGAACCCGACCCGAAGTAAGCAGTTCGGTTCGGGTACGGGTGCCCCATAATACCCGATCGGGTATGATTTTTTCTGATTTCGGATACCCGTACCCGATCTGAGATATCCGAAATAACCCGATAAACCCGAACTACCCGAAAATATATAACCTTATAACTATTTTGATTTTGTTGGTGTTTTTGATTTTGGATTTGGAATTGTTGGTTTCTTATGAATGTAGTAATGTATATTGTTTCAGTTTGGATATTTTTCATCTGTTTCGGATTAGTTCGGGTTTTTCATTTGTTTCGGGTAGTTCGGGTGTTTTCGGTTATTTTGGGTAGAAAAACACCCATACCCGATCCGAACCCGCCGGGTATTTCGGATTTCGGGTTACACCCGAAAACACCCATACCCGATGGGTGTTTACCCGAACCCGACCCGAATTAAAAAAATACCCGATCGGGTATATAACTCTATACCCGAATATCCGAAAAACCCGAAATACCCGATCCGAACCCGATCGGATACCCGATTGCCCAGGCCTATAGGGACGCCTCGACGAGTACGAAGTTTGTCTTCTTCATTTTTTTTTTTTTTTTTCGAATTTTATGTGCGATACTCGATCCTAACTCTTTATATATTGTGCCAAGGATCGGATATATATATTCTATTCCCTACCTAACTAGCTTAGCATTTACCTTTTTCATAATGGAGAGCTGAATACGATCGTTCAATTCTTTTATTACTTTGAGGGTCCCATTATTTATTACGAATTGTTTCTTGGAATTGTTAGTACTTTATATCATCGATATTTTCCTGGCACCAAAAATATATTTAGATATTTTCAATTATACCACTGACATAGTGATATACTTGCTCTAATATATCTCTTTATAATGTAAAGTTGCTTTATGTGTTTGGAATGAATTCCTTGTTACTGATTTGACCGAACGGCCTTTGTTTAGGAATACACACAATGACACGAATAGAACATTACATATATAACCTCTAGGAACGTTGTCTTTTTCTAAGACAAATACAGTTTTTGGCCAAAGAGATGTAGAGAACTACTATGTTTTAAACCCTTTTTTAAAAAAATCTAATATCAAAAAGATTAATTTTCTGAATATTTTACGCAATTTAAAAAACAATAAATATTTAGTAATAAATATATACATTAATCAATTTTTAATATCTATAAACCAATAGAAATTCAACAGTTCAAAAATTTTCAATTAATATTTTTTGAAGTTTACAATTTACTAATATTAAATAATAAAAATATATTTAAAATTTTTAAAAATCAATCTTTTAAAAACAAAAAAAAAAACTCTAGAAAATCAATTTTTGTGAAACAGAACGAGTATGTTTTGGAAACGCAATGTTGAAATATATATATATATATATATATATATATATGTATTCAAAAAACAACGTAAAATATCGAAGATGATGTCTGATTAGTGAAATTGTATATATAAGAGCAATGTCTACATGTTTCATTATGTAGTTATCATTATCTGTATTTCATTAATGATACATGTAAACGTCAACTTACGTTAGTTAAATTAATTATTTCTAATGGCCAAACTAACTATATATTTAGAAATATAAGGGAAACAATAAATCTCATAGTCATATTAGCGAGTAAATATTATATGTCGTGCTAAAACATGTTTGTGTACATAAAACATATATATATATATATATATATATATAAGTTATAAATGTATAAACAATTTATGGTACAGCCGGATAAATTTGTTTACTTAAAGAAACCAATTACTTCAAGTTCAAGTATGTTGAAAACATATACATTAATTTGTGTATAACAAAGATACTATAAAAATACAATATTTCATTTCAAAGTCATGCATGCGGAAACTAATTTTCTTTTAAATAAACTAGTTGCTAATTCTAGCTATGTTATATGTTTAGCGAATAGCTAAATTATGGTTTTCCAAATCAATCGAGAGTGACATTTTTCATGTATTATTTTATATCCAATATTATTATTCAGGATGTATGAGTTTTAACGGAAAACATTAATTAATTAGTGATAATTTCGAGAGTATGCTCAGCTTTCAAATCCTTCATGTACATTATAGTATTAGGTTTGAATGTGAAATAATCATATTAAAAACAGAATTGTGGTTTATTTTGGCTCTTTAGGAAAAATTATGTCGTGTGGGTCCAACCGTTGAAGAGCAATATTTTGGGTGAACACGGTGGTCGGATACTTACAATTCGAAATTTCGAATCCGTGAAACAACTATCGGAATTTATGAATATCGCGGGTATTTGAATCCGTACAAAGATAATTAAAAGTATTGAAATTTTTTAAAATTATTTTATATTTAATAGAAAAAGGTTATATAAAATATTTTAAATACATATAAAATATTTTAATTTTATTTTATAAGCATTTTAGTATATATTTCTTATGTAATTTTTAAAATATACAAAAAACTTTTTAATAGAATTTATTTTAGTAATATTGTGACTTACTTTTCTTTTTATTATATAATATATAAAAGGTATAAAAGGTTTAAATATAGAGACACTTAGTCATGGATTGGTGACTCCACTTAGCTATAGCCGCCAACTCCAAGTTTTTGTCAAGTGTGTGGTCACTTACTTAGTCATGGATTCGTGGCTCCTCTACTTAATAATGTGTATCCTTGTAGTAGTATTCTTTATAAAAAAAGATTTTTTAATGCTTGGTATAAAGAAAAAGATATGCGTCGTGTAATACGCCATTTTAAGGGCTATTTGAGGTAAACAAAAAAAAAAATCAGAGTTTTATGATAATTATTAGCTAACTCGAGAAGGACAAAAAAAGATAAAAACAGAGTACTAACTGATAGGATCGATATGGATTATACTAAACACTCGAATATTTTCACTTTTTCCATCTCTTGTAAATTGTAATAGCTGTGACTGTTTTGCAGCGTTCGTACATGTTTTAGCTAGCATAATTAACTCTTTTAAGTTTATACTTTTTTTATTTTTTCGATGTGTAGTGTATGGAGTAGGTAGTCTTGTCTTTTCTTTGGTTTTAGTCTTGTCTTCTTTGTTTCTAACATATGTTAAAGAGAAAATTAATTTTAAATTCACAAAATTAACACGTGAGGAAGTCTAAGAAAAAGTTTCAAAGTATAACATGATCCTCTCAAAGAATACTCTTAATTCCTTACGAGCACTGCACGGCTTACCTCAAATTCAACTTAGGACCAGACACTAGTTGAGTGTAGTTATGTTGATTGCTGTTTGTCTTTTATATATCTACCATGCTGCGTGCGTGTACCTCTTATATAACAGCTCAAGTGGTAAATGGCCTTTAGAGGCTTAGAGCCAGCCAATAAAACAAAAGAATTTAGACAAGCTAAATAACGTTAAGAAATTTAAGTAAACGAATTACACATGACTTAAAAAGATTCAGTTAAGGCAAATGATGATATTTAATAAATTTAAACAAATTTGTATATTTGAGTTCATACTAGTCTTTCCTTTTTCTTTTTTCTTTTTTAATTCACGTTATGCACTAGAACAAATGAAGTTGTTAATAATTTATTTTCCCTATGTATCTTTTGTAGCAGACTAGCAGGCATTCTCATCGGTGTCGTAGCTGATTCGGTAAGCTACGTGTCCGTGCATTTGTTTACATGAATTGTATGTAAATAAGTTTTCCATTACTTATATATATATATATATATATATATATATATATATATATTTAATTACATTACTTATATAATTTACTTTAAACATTTTAAATGAAAATGAAAATTATTTTAAAATCGATTTAAATAGTTGATGTAGTTATTTTTATCAAGGTCATATGTGTCGACTAAAAATTATCTTTTACAAAAGAATATCGGTTGAAATAATATAAACTATGTTACTGTTTTCTGTTACACATGTACAATTAAATTATCCTCTATATGTGTCCACAGAAGTTTTTTTTTTTTTTTTTTTTTTTGATAACTAATGTATATAAAATTCCAAATGGGAATATAATTCATTATGGTGGCTATATGTCTACTACACTACTTCGTCATTTCTTTAGAGCTATATAATTAAAGCCATTACTAAAGGAAGATTTGTAGCAAGAATAATTTTTATTTTTATTTTGTCATAGAACAATAATTTAGTTAATTTATCAGAAATGAGGAATATTAGAGATTAGAAGAATAAGGTTGTACCAAATGTAGGAATCTACTTTCATAAAACGCATAGCTTTTAATAAAAGGAATGTGTTGTCTGCCATTTACTTTAATTAAATATATACCTCTGTTATTTTAATCAGGAATACTCATTATCGCATATAAGCCACAGATAAACTATATAATATAACCTCGTAGTAACTGTATGTGATTGATTATGTAATACAATCTACATTACACTCACACGACCAATTTTAATTCTCGTCTCCCTATCCAAGATTCTTCCCTACACATAGTCAATTATTATGTCTTACATCTACGGTCTACCTTACTTAATTTAAACTAAAAATTGGGTGAAAACGTTTATATGATATTAAGATTTATTTGATCGATCGAAGGATTTATAATATTTACATGTGTGTCTGTAAAATTGTGGAACTTTAGCCCCTTCGAATTGGCCACGAGGCAACAACTTCTCTGGTTATGACGTATAAGACACTAACGATATAATTTATGTTGAATTTGGAAGAGAAATGCTTTAAATAAGTACTCTATATACTTTGGTCGACAAGCCGAAAATAGATTAAATAAGTGTTAGTGATGTCTTAAGAAACAGATTGATCGTGTCGTATTATCAGACCTGTCACAATCTTCTTCTGGTTTTATGGGTAGCCGTACGTGCATTATTTGCCTTTTTTTTGTAGTCTTTGTTAATTCCATAGAAGACATAAAACAAATTCTTTAATGAATTAACTTTAAATTTAAGTGGTGTTGATTTGTGGTGACTGATGACCAACGAAGCATGTTTTGATCGTCTTATCACACTGTTTAAAGGATTAGTTCAAATTTCAAAACAAAATAAATGTATGTTTGTTTAAGGATATTTTTTAATAATGCATGTTTTGGAAAGAAACAAATTATTTCAGAAAACTGTGTGTTTCGTATTTCCTAGATAAAATTTATAACATTTCTTAATTTTACTCCTATATATGCAATGAAACATATGTTTGGCTGCATATTAACAAAAATTGTCACTTGTTTCATTTATATATAGGGGTAAAATTAAAAAATGTTATAAATTTTGTTTAGGAAATACCAAACACACAGTTTTCTGAAATAAATATTTTATTTCCAAAACATGCATTATTAAGAAATATCTTTAAGCAAACATACATTTATTTTGTTTTGAAATTTGCAGCGAAACATATGTAGAGTATCTATCAAAATAGAAGTTTTATTAAATTATTTTAGAATAAAAAATGTACGAACATACTAGTTGCAGATAGCTATGTATTGAATTCACGATCAATTATTTTTCTATCATGATATTCTCAACCAAAAAAAATTAAAATGGTCAAAGAAATACCTTGCATATAAAAGAAATGCGATTATTATTTTTTTAGCAATCAGCCAATCACCAACTGTACCATAGTAAGTTAGTAACCATGCATACTGAATATATATATATATATTCTTATGGTTTATAAATCTTGATTTTCTCAAATTTTTTGTTCTCCGCAATTTTTTTTAAAGAGCTTTCTATACATTTTTATTACTTCAATAATTTATACAATTCAAGAAACATTGAAAATAATAATTAATGTTGTTGGAAATTGTTTATTATTTGAAAATAGTATTGAATTTATTGTTTTTAAAAATATATGTAAGAACTCATAATCATTTTTTTTAAGAAGAAAGGAAGAATAAGGTTAGTTTTTAGGAAGATGAGTTAATTAACTATATATCTGGTGTGACACAATATAGCTAAGAGAAAAAAAAAATAGATGCTTATAGTGTGGTTTGACACAATATATATATATATATATATATTAAACTTAACCTTATGCTCTTTTTCTTCCTCTTTAACAAAAAACAATTTTAAAATTCTTAAATATATTAAAAACAATAAATTCAATACTATTTTCAAACACTAAACAATTTCCAACAACAATATTTATTATTTTCAAGGTTTCTTAAATTGTACTATAATTTATTGGAGTAATAAAAATGTATAGAAAACTAAAATATCAATTTTTACCGACAACAAAACAAAATGGAGAGAATCAAGATTTTAGAAATAGAAAGAATAAATTTTACTAATATTAATATTTTTGGATGCTTTTAATTGTGTGGCTGATATATCAATAGAAGAATCATAAACTATATTTTCAACTATATTTTACGAGTTCGAAACCATCATGATCGGTTCTATTCATAAGTGAGATGAATTTTACGCATAATATGCTATAAACTAACAAAAAAAGAAATATTCTAGATCTAACATTCAAATTAAATACAATTAACATATAATTAAATATCTATACTTCAAATATTTATCATGATCTATAATATCTGTAAATACTATTGAACCGGCCCTACCGAATGGAGAGCGGAGACTGTTAAAGATCATATGAATGAATTTTATCGGCAAACACTTGGACAGGGGATTCTATAAAGTGCTAGTCTCACTCAATAATTCACATTCAGCCTAATTGTTATATTCTTTTTGTTAAAAGTTCAGCCTAATTATTAAATACTTATTTAGGAGAAACGATTTTTTACACTCTTCTTTCCACTCCGTATAGATTAAAGCCACGGACACATGCTTAGTTTTTGACAAACTATAAAGTTTTGAAGAACTCATATATAAAAAAAGTATCTGATTTGAAAATCGTCCTTCCGTAACTAAAATATTTACCAATACTATTTGTTTTCGAAAACAACATCTTGTGACAATCAGTCCTTTTTTTTCTTCGTATTCCCAACTTGTGACATTAATGTGACCTATCCCTAATACCTGATTTAATGTCAGCTTTTAACAGAACCTCACTTATTATTGTCAGGCGGCGGCGCACGTGTAACCTCTCTTTCATCCCACAAGTGTCAATTTGTTGCATTACATGTGAGAGTATTAGTTTTAGACTGGTTTAATAATCTAATTTCCAAAACCATACAGGTTGATTGTGATAAAAAAAAGTATTAGTAGTATTGGACAATATATTTATTTGGTTTGGTTGATAAAAGTATTTAAATGGATGATGCATTTAAGTATAGTAAATTCATCAACACAATTTTTTTTTCTTTTTTTTTTTCTTAAAAATATACTTTTATATCAACAAAATTTTGAAGTCATAGAGTTCCACAATATTACAACCACTTCATCTTACTTAATATATACATGTTACATTTAATCTCATCAGTTTCAACATTATATTAATTTATCACAAACAAAATAAAATACAAAAAAAACTATAAAATGTAGTTTTAGACTGGTTTAATAATCCAATTTACAAAACAATATATAATGATTCTGATAAAAGTATTTATAATATTCATATAAATACTAATTTAGTTTGGTTAGTTGATGTAAAAATTTACAAATGCATAACTCATTCATGTATTTTAGTGAAATGCTTTTAGTGAAGTACTCATAATATCTGAATGCATCATGTATTTGATTTTTTTTTGCATCAACTAATGAAACTAAATTAATATTTATATTAATGCTGTTTTAGAAATTGGATTATTAAACAAATTTAAAGCTAACTTTATAGTTTTATGTATTTGATTAAGTCAATATAATATTGAAACTTGAAAAAATTGAATGGCACATGTAAAATATTAAAGAAGTTATCATGGTAATTCTATCGTTCATATCTCTGATTTGTTCTTTTAAAATTATTTTAGGATAAATGTTCTCCTAAAAACAATGGAAAGAAAATAATATTGTAATAAATAATAAGTATATATTAATTTTGGTTTTAGTATATGAATAAAAATAATTTAGTTAATTGTGTACCAGTCAATCAAAACTTATGTGAATGTATATGTATAATACTAACTCATAGTCTAAAAATTATTTTAATATTATAAACATTGAATAAATAAATTAAAATTTCTTACATTAGTAAAAGAGATCCATAATGATATATTAGAAATTGAAAAAAAATGAGATTTAAAAACCTGATGTAATACGAGTATCCAATTCAGGGATTAACGGAGCACTAAAACCATATAACATCTTTCAGTGTGATCCACAAGAGATAAAAATATTTAGAAATAAAGAGACTCATCGTCCCTTCGACCTTGAAATGAATCAATTCAAAAAAAAAATTGAATAGTTGGTGCTAGTGTAAAAGTAGATGAAGTGTATGGAGTCTAATAAGTAACACCATATATAATGGTGCATTTTTCTTTAACTATAATTAACAACGTAAAATACTAGCACCATAAAATAACTCTGATTAATAATATCGTTACAATTTGAGGGTATTTTTGACAAAACAAATATTAATTCAAAATTTAAAATATAATAAAAATCAAAGAACAATAAATCACCCTTTTTTAATATGGCCGTTTATTGCTTAATGTGTAAACTGCCATCTTATTTTGTTTGCATTTATCATTATAATAAATGCTTAGTGGTAAAATAAATTGTAAACAGACATGCAACTAATTATACATATTAAATTGTGGCTTTAATATATGAAAATAAAAGCTGTTTTATTTAAGAAATTTTTTGGGAAAATGCCTTCCTTATATTTCTCAATGTCTAAACTGCCATCTTATTTTTTTGCATTTATCATTTTTCTTTTTTTAAACTGATGTTGTTTGACTAAAATATTCTTAAAACACTGATTAATAATTTCTACAATAAATCAAAATTTTAAAAATAAAATCAATTATTTCGTTTTGTAGATAAAATAAATATTTTATTTTTATGCAGAAAAAATCTGGAGAAAGATTTGATTTGATTTAAAATAATTACAATTATTATTATAATTGTAAATAATTACAATTATTATTATTATTATATTTTATAAAATTTACAGATTAAAATGTTTTTATTATTTTCTAAATAATTACAAGAATTTTACTAAATAATATTCTTCATAAGTTATAAATTTATAATGTAAAGTTAGGTTTATTTAAAGATTATTTTGAGAGAAGACTATATTTTCAGAGAATATTTTTTTTCTTTTCAGCCCAATTTTCAGAAATGTTTTAGAGATTTTTATAAATAAAATCAGTATCGGAAATCATTTTCCACAGAAATAAAATATTCTTTTATTTACCAAAAAAATAACTGATTTTATTTGTAACTGATTTTATTTGTAAAATACTGATTTATTCTAAATATTATTAAACATACATATGATATTTTTCAAAAAAAAAACCCCTAAATAAAAGATGTTATTTTACGTTCTTAATTGTAATTAAATAAAAATCAGTGCACCATTATATCTTCTGTTACTTATTAGACTCTATAAATTCCAAAATGATCTAATCTTCACCACATCTATTTTTTTGCTTTCCAACGGGTCTTTTTTTTTTTGTCTAAGAGATAATTGAGTCTCTTTATTTCTAAACATTTTTTTTTTTTTTATCTTTTGTGAATCACGCTGAAACATGTCTTGTGGCATTAGTGCTCTGTTAATCCTCGGATCAAATAGTCAAATACCCATATTATATGAGGTTTCTATATCTTGTTTCTTTTTCCAATTACTAATACATCATAATGAATATTTTTTACCAATCCAAGAAATCTATTTTCTTTTATTTATTGAAGTCCATAATATTTAAATATTGTTCAGTCCATGAATTAGTATTATACATATTTAACTATCAGTGTCACACCACATTTAAAAGGTAAAATATTGTGTTAGTCCTAATAGGTGTTAAT